>DWCF01003297.1:0-20169 GCA_018230265.1 Delias oraia | reverse complement strand
ATGAGGTTATCCGCAGCCGAACCAAAGTAACCGACATTGCCCGCCATATTAGTAAGTTGAAGTGGCAATGGGCTGGCAATGGGCTCCCGCCATACTATGGAATGACGGGCAACCGCTGGATCCAAATCGCTCAAATCGCAGCGGGTGGGCGTCTTTGGGGGAGGCCGATGTCCAGCAGTGGACTGGAATGGGCTGATGATGACGATATTACTATCCATATACTAATATTATAAAAGTATTACTAACATACTCATAGAGTACTGAAAAATGCATACTAGCTGGCAGAATGTATCCAAATAAGATGGGATATATTTTAATTATACCCTTTAATTTGTAGTTGTCAAAAAAAACATTTCATGTTTCGAATTTACAAACTTGACTATTCATTCGCATCTTTTAACGGAGGAATCGGTTCTCTTTTATTGGAAGAGATCACCGCACCCCAATCCATGTTTTGGTTGGCTTTTTACGCTATTTTAGCGGCAAGTGTCACGGGCCTCCGATATCCTCACTCACTCGAAACTGTTTATACTGTTTCACGCTGCAATTCTGTAAGCCCGTGGTATCATTTGGGACGAGCCGGTCTTATTAGTGCATCATCATATGCTTCAGCATGGCCCCTTCACACGTAATACAGTATTATGTTAAGCAATGACTCTCAATATTTTAAAATCTCAGCTATTCATGAAGATCTACTAATCTTTACAAGGATAAACCAACCTTTTTCTTATTTATATAATGAAGTATTCGGTTAGACATAACAAAACAAATAGAGTGTTGTATATTCAAAATTTATTAGTTTTTTATAGGCCATCCTTGTGCACATATAATCTATGTACTTTTTTTAATTTAAAAGAATCCATTAAAAGAGTATAATTTATACATATATACATTAGTATTCGAATAAATTATGTGCTTTGATAACTTTATACCACCTCTATTACGGTTTAGGTTTGAGATGGATTCGGTTTCTTTATGTATAAAATAGCTAATGTCTTTGCCATATTTAAATTAAACGATACTCTGAAATTATAACCAAAAATTCTTAAATTTAAAGTTCGAAATTCCGATGCTTTGAATACATTCCCATGCGAGTTTAAAAGTTCTGAAGTCCTGAGACTGATGTGCACTTGAAAACTTCGGCAAAGATTTGATCGCAAAATGCTTTATGTCAGCAGTGCTCGTAAAATTTATGGCAGTTCATTTGTAATATATAATAAATATAAAATTTACGTAATATTTCAGAGACATTTTTAAAATTTCCTCTTGTGTATATACGTTTTTTAACAGTAGTTAAAACTTTTGGTCTGTTAAAACTTTAAAATATCTAAATAAAATCGCTTTTTGCATTATTTATGCATTATTGCTGTCTATTTATATATTAGTTCTTATTTTTACTATGCTACGAGATGTACATATTTTTGTATGCAGGTATTGTAAGTTGCTACAGATTTAACGATTCACCCAAATATAAATGTCATCTGTTAAGATCCCAACTCAACTCCAATAAGATAAAACAACTGCACTAGAAACAATCGTATGAGAGAAAACACAAAGCGTTTCAGCCATACAGCACTCAAGGGAAACGATTAGGAGGAGGTCATTGCCTTTTCCCTTTGAATTACAATAAGCAACAAGTAGACCAGAAAGTTCAAGAAGCTCGAGTCTGGAAAACTCGTTTCAACGACATTATTAAAGGAATTATATTTTATAAGATAACATTCGTGACTAATATATAGAGTATAAAGAGTTTAATATTAGAATATATTTGGTTTACCTACGAGTTTGTATGTATAGAAATTGGATTTGATGTATTAATTCTCTAGGTGAGATATATTAAAAATATCCCCCAAATTCCTTCACATTAAAATTATCGCGCATATGGTTCAGCGTGGATTTTCCACGGGTAAAACAGTGTTAAGACTTAAGACATTCGGTCATTGTCATGACCAATCTAATACCAAATACAATTTAGAAATTCTATTCGCACCGGGAGTTTAACCTGGTACCCATATAATTCCAGTGTTAAGCTTAAAATTGAAATACATAGCAGCAACACTGCGTATGTGCGTATAAATATCGCTTATGGAGTGACGAAGTAAGAGACGAAACGAAAAATTTAAAAGCAGGGCACAACTCAATGGTCGGTTGTATTGAGCTCGTGCCAACGAGAAACGTACAAAAATGGAGGCAATAAAAGCTTCGGTGTGGATAGATGGGTTAACTGCTACTTCAGTACCTAATCAAAGAGATAAAGTTTACTGTGTACTATACTTTTTATATATTGATACTTTATATGTTTATAAAAAACCACTGTCGACATATAAGGCAATCTCATATATTGAAAAGCACGAAATAGATATTTCATGCATTAAAATTAAATAACTGCAGTTAAATATAATTGTATTTGAACCCGAATTAAAAAGATTTTAACTATTTTGAAATATTATTAATAATGAAATTCATTTGTTTACGATAACAATTTGGAATAAGGTAGATAATAGTGTATAATGTATTTTCAAGATTTTATAGAGAATATTGGGATATTGCAATTATTAAGATTAGCCCACTTACTCATGTACCTTGCGACAAAATCTTAAAAATTCTCTCTCGCTGACGTGCATTACCTTTGTTAACGAAATATTACATTAAGAAGAATATCTAATTCCTATCTAATACCACGGGCTCACAGAATACTCAGCGTGAAACGGTACTTGTACTGTGTTTCGCAGAATGAGTGAGGATATTCCAGGCACTTAAAAGTGCCGCTTATACGGAGTAAAAAGGCGGCAACACAACCAATGGGCGGACTGTGGTGCGATTGTTCATGGGTGGCGGTGTTGTCCGCTATGGAATAAGAAATGATCTAATATTAGCAATTTTTATAGGAATGGGGGTACTTGTATAGTAAAGCATAATTTCTAAAACTATTTTTTTGTTTATTTATCAAATTTAATTATAAAAACATACACATTTAATCATTTTGTTTAATTATACCGCTAAACGTATTGTTAGAAAGTTTCGAAGCAGCAAAAAGTTTATGTAAAGTGAAGTACTTAGTAGTACTTACTGTCCCTACATAAGCGATAGCACAAGTCAAGTAGTTTCAGCCAACATTAATTGTGTTTCTAAAAATATTACCGCTGGGCATCCTAATGGCACTAGTCCACCATATAATCAATTTATTGTAATGCATCTGATGATATATTAATTGCTTTGCAAAACCACTTCTTATCAATTCAAGCAATAATTTTAACTATTGTAACTCAAAAGTTAACCAATATTTATATTATTATATTTCTTACATATATATTGGAATAGACGATAAACGGGATAATAAAATGAGAGAATAATTTTTATTTCGGGTTTTAACTGTAACGCCACTATTTGTCTCGAATTTAAATTTTATGACTTGTCATATATAATTTGAAAGATATATAGATATAAAAAGGCAATCCTCCTAAAATCTACCAAAATAACTTACCGGCTTAAAACAAAATGGAAACGGAAATGTAATTACATCAGTGCCAAAAGGTGTTCCATGGAATTTATGCTGTCTTTATTTTAAGCGAACAATTAAAATGGAGGCCGCACTAAATTGAAATGTCTCAGCCTTTCACAATTTACGCAGAATAGTTAAATTTAAACAGCCAAAAACTTCTGGTTGTCCCGAATTACTCTATTTAAATACAACAATTGTGATCTTTGCTTTCATCGGGTAAAACATGAATATTAACATTTATCAAAATCAGTAGGCTTGTAAGAATAACATAACTATTTATGACAATACATTTGTATGTCTCAACCTACGCCCAGACTATACCATAGGTGAAAGTCCTTATTAATCTTCGCCTGAGAGCCTTGCAAGAAACAATTCATCACAGAGGGCATATAAGAATTAAAGGCACCAGATCCATTTATAACTTCACTCATTTCGGTTGACGATCCCAAGCCAGACATTACCATTAAGTTTATAACACTACCCAACCGTAACTATTACTATAAACAAGTTGTTGAAATTGGCTTTAAATTAACTTTTAGCCGACAGCCATTTTGAATGCGGACGAAAGCGGCGTTATAAGTTTTTTAGGTGTCTGTTTCATCATAGAAAATAATACAGTTCTTTTTGTTGCAATGCTTCTTTGATGAAAAAAATCAATTTAATAACCAAACTTTGTAAACATATAATCAAAATATAAATTTTAAAAAAATCTTACAACCACTAAAGAATTTCATTGACTAACTGAGACTAAAGGGTCAGTGTAATTTTAAAGCCTATTTCGTACAACATTCCCTTATGTTGAGTTTTATAGTCAAAAAGAAAATATGAATTAAATTATTATTGGCTTGTTATAAGCTGTTTTAAATTTTTATACAGCACTACTTTATTACAAACAAAAACTTAATATGGAAGAATGTACGGCTCGGCGGTAGTAAAATCGAATTTTATTGGATGAAACTCGTAACCTATGCCTAGGAAATGCATTTGCAGATTAAACCTGCACTAAACCAACAACACTGCAATATAAAGGATTTTATGAATCATGAAATGTTCTCTGAGATACTAAACAGGACTATTAAAACAGTTGGGCAAAAATAATCCCTTCATTTATTGACTACGTTCAAAAAGGGGTACTACGAACGAAACCACCTAAATGTATAAAAATGTGTGACTTTTGCGAAATTAAGGGTAGTGGTTAGTTTTGAAATAAATTTAGTATCTATTTTAGACTAGAATGAGACGTCGTAGTCTCAAATTTTAGCAACTATGCTATTTATAAATATTAACGATTCTTCTAATGGAAAATTGTTACTTTATATTATACTTTTGCTATATCTTACATCATTACTGGAAAACTGTTTCAGTAATTTATGTCCTAATAGTTTATATCATGGAATGCCCATTTATGCCACCACCGTGAATCAAATTTATTGATAGAAATCAAGTTAATCAAGATAGAAATCAATAAAATAGATATTTTGTAAATATTTTATCTAATCAAAATAATATTAATTAAATTCTAACAAAATTTGCGCTTCGGACATGAGACTGTTATTGTAATACTGTGCTCGTTGGTTTATTAACTACTCTAGAGTTATTTATTGCAGAGCCGTTTTGAGGAAACCGTAAAACTTATGATTTACCCGAAGTACTTATTATTTATATCAACAAGATTGTTAGAGCTATTCTGTATTTAATATTTTTAATATATTTAAAATGGTTAAACATATGGAAGTGAGGATATTGGAGACCCTTAAAAATGCCACTTAAGTGGCGTAAAAAGCCGGCAACACAACCAATGCTCGGACTGTGGCGCGGGTGGTGATGGGCGGCGGTAATCTCTTACCGAGGACATCCCACCTGCTCCGTTTTATTATAAAAAATATAAAAAATTGTTAAAAATAAAATTACTAGTATTGTCTTAAGATATCATAATGGTATTCCATTATGATATATGGTTATATATTGCTTTATGGTTTCTAGGAAGTTCTTTTATTGAATATAGTCGTATAAAAAATAATAATTGGATTTTACTAACATTAAGTCGGACAAAATATATAATAAGTATGCATATCTTAGAATCAGAAACAGTTCGAGTGATTTTAGTAAGGTATTACAAATACTTAACTGATATTTCAACTAAATAGGTATGAAAATAAAATATGTTTAGAATAACAATAACTCTGACTTGATAATTAAAATTAAATAAACTTATTCAATACTTGAACACGTAAACTCGGCTAATTTTGTTCCTAAAAAAGTTATTCCAAAATAACTAATCTCAATCTCAATGTCACTGTACATTTATCAAAAAAAATATTACCTTATAATAGTCTACAATTTCATTGAAATGTGACGGTCACAAGTTTGCGAATAGCAATTTATGTTTTTGTGGTTGAGTACCCCAAGCATAAATTTGATACAATATTATCTAAATACGCAATATGCCTTCATATATTTGTATTAATTCATTCCAGCAACGTTAGGCCCAAATGAATTTTAAATTGCTTTTCACGTGTTTAAAATCTATAAAACTTTTCTATAACCCGTAAAAATATATAGGGTGAGAAAATAGAACAATTTTGTAAACCACAAGTTTTATTATATATGTATTTTAAAAAAAACTATAAAATTTTACTTGAACACGTCAAAAATATATAAATGCATGTGGAAATGAGATCCAAATTAACAAAAAAGAACACTTAATTAGTTTTGGGAGCGACTAGTAAAAAGAAGTGACTTGAAAATACTATTGATTGTTAATTTTTATAGCTGATTTATTCACAGGCTTTTTTATATTCTACACAATCAGGTATTTTGTAATAAAGCTAGTTACGTAGATGACGTTGGAATAAATTAATAAAATTTATTTATAGATATTTTCTTAACATCAATAGAAATCGTATAATACATTGCCTTTTAAACGTATACTCTATTGTTGGCCAAAACTTATTTTTTTCGAATGTTTACTCTTTGAAAATTACTTATTTATAATATATTATTTTTAGGCGCATTACAAGATTTCATAAACATATTATATGACCTAGTAGTCAAAAAATAAATAAAATAAATTAAACTAGTTCACAAAAATATGCGCCGTCAACCATTTCAGTAGTAGTTAATTTGAAGAGAAAATCTAATACGGTTAAAATATTGATACTTAGTTTCAAAATTCATACATCACTCGGAATTCATAGGATAAATAAAAGAAATATACTACTAAGCCTTTTACCTGGTTTTCTCCGCACCCGCCATTGCACCGGCTGCGGCGCCGGGCTACCTCCGCCCGACGAGGCCAGCTTGAAGCAGTCACCTGTAAATAAACATTTTTAAATAGTACATTATGACGACATTGTTTAGAACTAGCGTTGTTCAAATTCGCAAAAAATAACAGTTTCACATGAATAATACACGTAGTTAAGACACCTGAATAATTCAATAAGTGTAAATAAGACACAATCTTCACAAATTGTATCAATTAGAACTAGCTCACAGAATGCTCAGCGTGAAACGGTATTTGTACTGTGTTTCGCAGTGTGAGTGAGGATATCGGAGGCCCTTAAAAATGCAGCTTAGGCGGCGTAAAAAGCAGGCAACAAAACAGAGCGCGGACAGTGACGCGGTTGTTCATGGGCGGCGGTGTTCTCTTACCATATAGGAGACCCACCTCTCCGTTGTCCGCTATAGAATAAAAAATGCTGAATTTTAATTTGGATTGATAAAGTCTTCACATCTGGCATATTACAATGCCTATTAAGATCTTATAAGTAAGCAAAGGCATGTCAAGTAATGGTTGTTTTAGGATACTCAGAAACAAAATACGTCATTGATAATCGTATTATAAAAGTTCGCGTTCTTATATGTTTTCAGTCTGTTACAAAGTAAAATTATAACCGAGTTATATGTGAAACTCGCGAATAAAAAAATAACAATTTATTATAGAAGATAAATACCGTATTAGGTATTTTAAAGCTGGAAAGTGATATTGCAAACAAAGACGGCAAAATAGTTTGTATTAAAAAGAGATACTATTGTTCTAAATATTACATATATATAATATTTAGTATTTTATAATATATATATTATTGTTCTAAATATTGTTCTATTATAAATATTTACTTTTTATTTAAGAAAAATGGCGTTGTCATAATAATTATAATATATTTAATAATAGTATATTATGTACCTACATTTTCAATAATGATACCATCATAAAAGGTGGACGTCATTATAGAAGGGTTGACCGATTTGTTTTAAAAAGTTTAGAAATATTTTATCTATAGCAAATAAACTATTGTGTAAAAAAATGATAATTCCGTAATTGTTAAGTTCATAGCGAACTGACAGACTTACAATAATTGATCATATACAGAAGTATAGCTAAAGGCGCCATCTAGCACTTAGTTTCGGTAACCATAACTCAACGGGTTTTAAGTATGAGTCACTTGCCCTACCGTCTCATAGTACTAAAGTTTACACATAGGTGGCGCTGATGAAAATATTAGTACTTAAAAGTTTAGTTACTGTACAAACTATACAGCCAATCAGAGAGTAACAAAAATAACATTACCTAATGATGTTAAAAAATTGTCAAAAAAAACTTGTTCTATGAGTTTACGTATAAATTTTCCATTATAGGTTCATGCATTATGTAAAACAACTGGGCGATAATTAATTGTATTTCCTTCAATTCAATGTTCACACGACAGCGCAATCAAGATTACCATCGCATTCTTTGTTAATTAATGTGTTAGTTGGAGGTCATTAAGTTAACTATAATATAGATAAAGCATCGTAATACTAAGCAATCAGCTGACTTAAATGTAAACTATTTTATCATCCGACAATGTAATAAAAACGATATTGCTTACAAAACTGTGAAAGTAGGCAATAAAAATGTGCTGAAGTGATGTAAAGATTTACAAACCTAAGATTTACTCTTCATAAGTAATTACAACCTTAAAAACTTAAGTTTACAATATTCACTTAAACAGTATTATGTATTCGAATTAAACTAAGCTATTGCTGATACCCTACCTACAAATACCAACAGTTATAGAATTTTGAAATATTTAGATACCTTTATCGCAATGGATTGCTAAACAAGTTATAATAATCAAAATCTATAGCAAAATGCGTCAATAGATAAATATTAGTTTTTGAAGGGTGACAAAGCTTTGTGCAAGAAGTATATTATGTAAATATAAGAAAACGAATATTTTTTTTGAATAATCAATGAGTATGAATGGTAACTCACGCTTTGAGAAGCCGGTTTTGCGTTGTAGGTACATAATATATTGAATAGAATGTTCTTCTATTTTCATTTACATATGAATTGAACAAAATATATTTACCATAAGCTTTTTGAGAAAAATAACAAATAAATATTTGAAATTTCTATTTATGCCATCGTCAGGAAGACCATAACGTAAAATCAGCATCGTATTTTTATATATTTCAGCATTAAATGTTACTTTGAAGTCTTAATTAACGATCGTGTGGGTAATGTCACGTTTTAGTGTTTTAGCGTTACAATCTTTGGTACGTAAATTAGATTAACAGGAACGATACCTACAAATTATATTCTTACATAACATACTTGCCTAACGTAAATAAAAACCAGCACTTTTTTAAGTTCGCTTGTAAGAATTATAATAGAATAAATATCCACAATGTGTCCCTATTACCAAAACCAATTTAAACATGGATTTTTCTACCCTTTTTGTATTTTTTACAAAGACTTTGACGACTTAGTTTAATGCTTGCTTTAAATTATATTATAGTAGTTAGTATATAGTTTTTTTAATGTAGTCAATGAAGATAATAGTTTATTTTTATTAAATACAGTGCAGTAATCAAAACCTGGTGTTTCGCGATCACAATTTGATATTAAACGTGTTCAAATTTTATGTACGATAAATCAAGGAAAAAAACTAGTGTCACATGTTTCTCTGTTAAGAAAGATAACGTCGTAAGGAAAGTCATATTTAAATTACATAAACATTTGTGCCAAACTGGGTCTGACCATGCCTCTTGTCACTTTTAGTACAATTAAAATATAGGTATTTTGAATGAATATAAAATAGAAAGCCGGCATACACTCATTAATTAGATCGTAGTCAAATAAACCGTGTGCGACGAACAGTTAATCGTGGGTTGTCTCAATCTTCATCTGTTTGTGTGAGAACTTGAGAAATAATTATGTCAATAATTAATATTAACATATATAAAATTCATTTAGGAACTATTAGATTGTACAATAATAATATATACTAAAAATTGTGGCTAATGGCTTAACATACCTATCTACTGCAATGATAATTTGTTACGATTTTTGAAAAAGATTTATAATACTTTTAAAAATAAAGCCTATATAATCAACAATCCTTATTTATTACATATTATTATTTATTATTTTCTATAGCGGATAACGGAGCAGGTGGGTCTTCTATATGGTAAGGAACACCGCCGCCCATGATCATCAGCGCCACAGTCCGCGCATTGGTTGTGTTGCCTGATTTTTACGCCGCATCTAAGCGGCACTTTAAAGGGCTCCCGATACCCTCACTGACTCTGTGAAACACAGTACAAGTACCGTTTCACACTGAGTATTCTGTGAGTCTGTGGTTCGGACGAGCCGGCTCAGTTAGTGCGTCAGCATAATATGATTTAGCATGGCTCTCCCACGGGTGCAAAATAAATTATAATATAATTATAATTAATATTATAAACTAGCATCTCAGGGGCTTGGAAATTTTGTCATACCTATAGGTTTCGAGCCTATTACAGACTCCAGCTCTCATATCTTTCGACATGTTTGAGAGATTTGGTAGTGTATATTAGTAAAGATAATAGACAAAGCTTTTGAGACCTATTAAAGTCTAAGTTCCGAGCGACACTATTGCTAAAGAACTCTTGGATTTTCTAATACGTTTGTACTATTTTCTTTTGCTTCATGTAAGATTTATATTATAACCCATTATGATAATTTAAATGGTTAAATATTTGAGCACATCCGGTTTAAAATATAGTCTACCTAGCCTTTTTTATAATGAATGGAAAAAGTAGATTAATAATTGTATTCAATATTTCAAAGTAAATAAGCACAAAAACTATAGCCTTGTAGCGTGAGCTTCTAAATTACATTCGAACTGATCCGGCTTATGCTAAAACGCAATTAAATGACTAAACAAACACATGTTTTCTTATCACAGCGATAAGATTATATTCCGAGATTGAGAACTGAATGACGTCTTAATGTGTTTGCTATACAAACCGATTAGGTTTTCAAACACCTATATCGTACCGACTTTGGGCCATAAAGATTGAGGCCTAGCTAGTCACTGCTTGCGTCACCTTTACTTAAGCCTCACACTGAAAAAGAGATGTTTAATAATAGCGACGTTGTAGGCCGGGTCCTCGAGAGAACACTTCACCTTTTCAACCGAAATGGAGTCTGGAGTTATCTGATATTTATACGCTACTATTTTTTCAACCTATAGCTTTAAGTCGAGTGATATCATCGCAATAGGTAAATACTCTTAGAAATAGTCACACAGCATGAGGCTTGAATAATTTTCATCAACCTCGAACCGTCCCCATTTATAAACTAAAGAGTCGACTTGCATACAAGAATCATCTGATTAGTTAATCTATAACTAAAACAAAATGATGTGAATCATGGTCTTTATTATGCTTCTAAAATTTCGCATTTCTAAGTAAAATAATAAATATAGCACCATTGGATACGGTATGGTATAATTTTTAATCTCCAAGAAAATTTAATTTACATACATCCATTAACAGATTTTGATCAGGTGTAAAAACTTTTATATTACTTAATAAATATCAAATCCAATTTTGGCTACCTATTTCCTTTTTCTTTATTACTTTTGGGCTGTACTCTCCAAAGGCTTATTAACGGCTGAAGGCTTTAGAAGGCTTTAGAAGGCTTCTATAAATAAGGGATTACAATCGAGATAAGATCAATAGTGTCTCTTCAGCAGTAAAAATTGGTTCTTGGTTATTAAAATCCGACAGATGTTTGCTACTTTTCGAGGATTATTTCGATCGTGAATCCTAACAGAAATATATTTATTTGTTGAATGGTAATTTATTCTTATTGAAATGGTTTATTGCTAAACTATATATCATTTATTAACTAACTATGATAAAAGCTTTAAATCATGTTTTTCTTCATTAAAAAAATGAAAACATGCCTATACTTCTTATCCTAAAGAAACCATTACATACATAATTAATTCTATATTATATAGGCAACATCAACATTCTTGAAATATTATTTTGTTCGAACTTTTAACTGAAAAAGTTTTATAACATGTATAAATATTACATTATATTGTTCAAACTTTCCAGAAATAATAAAGTATCTATCTAGTCTCTTCTTTCGTGGAGTCTCTTATCTCTTTAAATTTAGTTAAGAAAGTAAAAAAAAAGAAAAAATAAAACTTTAAATGTAAACAAAATCTTTTACATTTAAAATATTTAATAGCCATTGGCAACGACTGCCAAGCGCTTAAAATTTAATATTAATAAATTAAGCCGGTATATTGTTCACAAAAAGGTTTCTATTGAACTAATATAAATCTTTTTATATATAAGTAAATAGGTTATATTCTGTGCGAGTTGAGGCTTCACTACAAAAGAACGTACCTAAGTTTTAAAATGAATAGACTTTTCTCATAACTTCCTTTAGGTGCCGGATACAAAGCAGGATTATTCAACACATATTGAAATACAGTAAAGTCTCAAGGATATAAAATATACAATGGTGTACTTAATATAATATTAATATTTAAATTATTTAATTATTTATTAATGTTGATATTTTTTTAATAATTTAATTACTCAATTACGATGTAAGGTAGTCCTCAAATTCATAAATCTCAGGACTTTAAAATTCTCTGAACGAACAATTAATATAATTTATATATAATCCGTTTTCTTGTTTATCAAATATATGATGGCTATGGTATCACTAGAATAGTTATAGTTAGCTTAAACTGTTTCAATGCAAATGATTGTGTTTGCAGTTTGTCGATTCTATTTTGGGAAGCGAATATGGAATGCTCTGCATAATATCTCCAACGAAAATTATCTTTGTTAAACAGTTTCCAGATTTTATAGCTCATTCTAAATAAGCTTATGTATGTCATTGTGATTCTCTATATATGTGTTTCTTGTATTTGAAATTATTATCAACTTAATATGTACCTATATCGATTTCCTCGTCCTAACAGATTCTTGATATAATTTTGAGAGCCTCATAGCTATTAATGGTTTTAAAAATGTACCATGAAGCGAGAGGTACTGGGTTTGAAGCCCGGTCCGGACAATTACAATTTCATTTATAACTTATTCGGTCTTTGGAAAGGCTTGACAGTTGCCGGTCGAGTGTATTAATACTGTCGCATCCGTGGAAGAGCCATGCTAAAGATATGCTGACGAATTCATTAAGACGGCTCGTCCGAAGCGATAACATGGGCACAGAATACTCAGAGTGAAACGGTACTTGTACTGTGTTTCGCGGAGTGAGTGAGGATATCGGATGCTCCGTCGTCCCTATATAATAAAAAAATGCATAAGTCTTTGTAAAATATACACTTTACATTAATAATGTTCAGAGTAATTATCATAGATTTTATCGTTAAATAAATGTTATCTATCTATTTTTTAAACAGTTTGTAACATCGTTTAGTACCTACGTTTTCGTTTATTCACACTCTAGTTCACCTGCTTTAGGTGTAATTAAATACCTAAGCACGGCTATATTATGCACTAACCCAATATAAGCTTCAATTTATAGACAAGATAATGTGGTGAACCGGAAACAGAACAATAGTAGACTTTCGAAGATCACGGGAAGTGAACAGCACGGCTGGAATTAATTACTCGCATCAGCCTTTAGATTCACAATAGATAGTAAGAGAATTATCTTCTCTTATAATAACATTAGGCGAATATAGCTAAAATCAGCAAATTACTAATTTTCATTACCAGAAGCTAGTGGTATTTATTTGTAAATTTATTTACCAATTTAATGAAAATTGTTTACATGTGTTTGCATAATATTTAACATATGTTAATTAGGGATTTAGATAAGTTTCTTTTGGATGTTTTTTATAGCTGAATTGAGGGTTTTAACTGGGATTTTCACCAGTAGTTTTTGCTTCGTTCCCGTGAAGTCACAGCCCTTGAATGACAAGTCTCTGAAGGAAGTAGGTACGTCACAAATGACATTGAACTTTAGCGAACAAACATAATACATACATCGTACATATTTATAAGCCGAGAAATAACAATATGCTCGGTTTCCTACGTCATACACAGAAAGGCGAGTAAACAAGTCTGTCACATGGACAATGGTGCTATGCAAATATTTATTGAGTTTACATTAAATCAAACATTTTAAATACAATATATGTTATGTGGATACAATAAACATACAAAGTAGATGTCGGAGTTAGTTTTCTGCGCATATTTATATGAATTTCTATAAACATTCAATGTTTCAGTTGAAATGTGGGCCGTTATGTTAGTATCAAACACGTAATTGGAGCGTCTAATTCTATATGTTAAGTGATAGCATGATTCCATTTATAGTCAAATTCATGCAGTTATAGAAAAACATATAAATGGAAAAATTTTGTTAATAATAGCATTTTTGAATTTTTTCATTAAAATTATTACTATTTGTTTTGAGTTCTTTTAATTTAATTGGTAAGGCTGCGTTTCTGTTAACATTTTTCCCTTAGATATAATTAAGACAGTATAGGGGCTAGATTTAACGAATTTTTTAAAAATATTTATAGACTTTTATAGCCTTATTAATTTATTCAAACCACTGCATTGTAAGACTATAGAATTTAAGTTTAATTTAATCATTAAACGTGAATTACAAACATATTACAAGTTGCAGAAGATATACAAACGCATCTATACATCTATCTACTGGTAATAAATTCAATTAATGTATTTAATCTATTTATGACATTGTAAATTCACTGCAAATGCAACATTACATCACAATATTATTGGATTCATTTCCCGTTCTTATAGTATCACATTGAATTCACTACAGACCAAACGAATAATAAATTCGGACGGCCATGTTTAAAATCTATCATGGTCGTTAAATAAGTAGAGATTATTACAGTAAGGAAATGTAATTTATATTTGTCTGATAACCTACGTCGTAAGTATGACCCGACATGACATCTGCGTATTAATTATTAGTAATAAATTCGATATAACAAGGTTATTCGGATATCTGTGAAGCGAAATCATATTTGTGAAATGATGAAAGAAAAGAAACATGAATACCTTTTCATCGTGACCAGAGAAAGATTAAAATGAGGTAGTCTGTAGTTAATTAAACAAATATCATAAACAATTTTACCCGTGGTAGAGCCATGCTGACGTACTAATTGGGCCAGCTCGTCCGAAGTAATACCATGGACTCACAGAATACTCAGCGTGAAAAGCGTGGCGTTAAAAGCCGGCACCACAACCAATGCGCGGACATTGGCGCGGGTTCTCTTATCATATAGGAGACTCACCTGCTCTGTTGTCCGCTATACTATAAAAAAAAACAGCGAGACATATAAGTTACCGAACATCATTATTTAACAAACTATTAGATTTGTGGTATTTGCTTTTACTTCGGGATGTGGTTATTTCGGGTAAGTAGAAGCGGCAGCCCAAGAAACTTCCAGAACGCTCTAAACATTTGTACTCGAAACCTCTTGCAGTAAGTTCCATAGTTTTTGTCTAACAAATAATCAGATAGTTTATATCCATTCTTACAAAATTTAGATTTTAATACTGCTTTAGTATTTTTATGGTATATCGAGCAACGGATTAGGCGAATCTCTTCTATGGTAAGAGATCGCTTACTTAAATGTCATTTTCCTAATTCTTTGTGTTTATTGTAAATCTATGTAGTTTAGCTTCGCCACTATATTATAAATTTAAATATAAACTCATTCTTTCTATGAATAACATTAAATGGCTGTTATACTGCAATTTCATATTTACATTACTTGATAAAACAAAGACATATATAACGCATGGAACTTTATACGTACATGTCTATAATATAGTTAAACATGTCTACTTTTTTGGCGCGACAAATAAACCAGTAAGCCATTCCGTTAACAGCCAGTTCAGATGCAATTCTTACATTCTGATTATGGCTTAAGTCAGAACTGGTAACAGAATGTATGAATAGATACATTACAATTACCTATCTACCGTACATTACAATTTACAGGTAGATATATTGCAAAATACTCAAAAAAACACAGTACATTTTTGATTTCAATATTTTCCTTTTGGAAATTTTGACCAATAAAAAAGACTTGTGGATAGCTGCAGACCAATGTTGAAAAAGAATTGTAATTATAGAAGCGAATCCATCACTAACCGTGTCCGAGTGAAACAGGCGGCGATGTTTCTCTTTGAACGAAGTCCTAATTGCCACAGACAACTCTAATGCAATTTAGTAAAGACTAAAGACGACAAATATCGGTCAATTTAAAACTTGCTGATGAAAAAATCAGTTAAAACTGTTTGTTATAATATATTATAGGAAGTCGTTTGAGGTGTATGTAATAATCGCATTGCTAATTAATCCTCATATGAACTGTAACAGTCATTGCACGTGTAGGAATTTGGAAGCAGCTTCGTTCCGGTTTCTACTGAATTTCGACATTGAATACCTGTTTGAAATTCGTAAAGGACCTTGTCGAATATTATAACTATGCAAAACACTTTAAATACTTTACACTTTAAATTTCTTTAGATTGTTTTAATGGAATCATAATAATAACATATATTAAGAACTTGAAACATAAAATACATAATTGGACCTTCTAGAAGCTTGTTAATAAAACTGAAATTTTAAGTACAACGTGAACACAGCCAACATTTAAAGTTACTGTATTGGGTAAGTTTTCTCTCGGGCAATGTTTCACACAAGAAGAACGATTCAATCCAAATGTATATTAAGCCAACCGCAAGCTATCTTAGTTGTTGCAAACTAGAAAGTTACTTATAAAGTTTGCTTATTTCATATATTTTCTTACAACTATTGAGTCGCGCTTTTAGAACCAATTACTTCGGCGAGGAGTAACAAAATATTTAAATATGGTTTTAAGTAAAGTGAGAAATGATTGTATTTAATTAATAGGTGGGTAGTAGAAATAATAAGAATAATGTAAACTGTTTTATATAGTATAAAAGTATATTTTTCATAAACTAGAGTTTGAAGATCACCGCCGTTGTCAACCGATTGAGGTTGCACTGTTATCATTTTGATTTTACTATCTATGTAATAATCTATAAAACGCAAAAGATTTTTGGAATGGACGAATGTTTTTTACATTCCCACACGAATACTATTCAATGGATTTTGATAAAATTTTGCAATAATATATCTCATATATCAGACTAACACAAGTTTAATGATATTGTGTAAAATTCCGAAATACACTAAAAAAAGTATTACGTAAATCGTACCCTGCAGATGTAATTTACCGGGCACGTCTGCCAGGTCCACTTATATTAATTTAATCTTTTAGAATATATGAAACTTAATAAGTTTAAATACCCGTTGTGCCTTACTATTTCATTAATTTCTTTTTTATACTATCGTTATGAAAAAATTCAACTAAATTTATTCTAAAATCAAAACAAAATAAAACAAAGCGGCAACATGTGCGTATTTTTTACCATCATGATGTCATAAATATAATCTATTGAAAACTCGAATTAAGAATTATTATTGAGTGACACGAACAATAAATAGGAATTTAACGGACAAGCCTCGTTTTTATTCTTTAGAGAGTTATTGCTATTCAGCCCACGTAGTTTTCGGTCGTCTGTTTTATATGGCTGGTCATGTCTGGTGCATAAAGATTTATTTAGTATAGAATCTATAAGTTTTATTTTCCTTAACATTGCGGAAATTTTTTTTAAGTATTGTTACAGTAAGATTTATAGTAGGAGCGTTTTAGAAACCAATACGACTTGGAGACCTTCAAGAAAAGAGCGTACAAATTCCTTTAAGGCCGGCAACGCACCCTGTGCACGCCGTGGCTCTGCAAGGGCTAGGGGTCGTCATGGGCGGAGGACCGCTTACCGTTTCCATTAAAAAAAGCGTCATGATCTAATTGTATTTGCTTTGTTTCCCAACAAAGTCAATTAAAAGTCAAGTTGGGCAAAGCTTTTGCTGTCGTATGTTTTTGTTCATATAAATAAAATGTAAGCATTAATTTTGTATAAGATTTTACATAATATTTTAAACAAGAAAGGTATACTATAATATATTATATAATTCATATATGTATGTAAATAGTTAATATCATGAGTAGCACTTATTATAACAATGTCTTCTATATAGTAAGAGAACACAGCCGCCCATCGACAACCGCTCCACAGTCCGCTCATTAGTTGTGTTGCCGGCTTTAACGCCACTAAAGCAGCATTTTTAAGGGCATCCGACATCACTCACTCAGCAAAACTCAATAGAAGCTCCGTTTCAAATACAAATATCTTTTCACGTTAATTATTCGATGAGCCCGTGGGATCACTTCGGACGAGTCAGCACAATTAGTGCGTCAGCATATGCTTCAGCATGGCTACAACGGCTAAAATCATAATATAACATATATAAAAACATAAGAGAGTATCTTTATTCTATAATCATATCTTATAGTTCAGAATTATTCACGCCTGCCACAAAACGGTACAACATTTATAACTGTAATTTCTGACATAGAAAAACGTAAATGATTTGGTCTGGTGAAGATGAAATAATTTTACAATGCTATAATTATTAATATACGTTCTACTCTATCCGCTGTGGATATTATGTGGCTAAACAATCGGCTATAAAATTCCCTTAACCTTTTTATAATTATAACGCGAAATAAGACAAAACGATTTTAAAGGGAAGATATCTAAAAAACTAACGCTGTAAAATATGTTTATCTCAGGTCAATACCCACCTACAAGTGACGACATCTCATGTTTTTATGTTTATATTTTCATCATGTACATATTATATGCGTTGCCGGCCTCATCTCAGCTCATATATCTATTACATACCTTTTAAGATTTTAAATTACTTGGTACAGAACATCTAACCGTATTTTGTATCATCGCAGGTTTGAAACGGGTGGTCCTTTTTTAAATTGTTTTTGTTCTTGAAAAGTAATAGTTTATTATAATATTGTTCTTAATAACAAATGAACTTGTATGTATAGTGTTCTGGCACAGTCATATAACATATAATTCGTTAAAAGGACATTTCAAATTCTGATGTTTTGTTAATATTAAGTATATTATTCTTTATAAAAAGCAGTTTAAATATTACTTTTCTTTAAATTTGTAACACTTCCCTAAATAAAAGACATTATTATTTTGGCACAATTCACAAGATCGTGAAGGTTATGACGAGTCTTTGTCGTAGATTTTATTACCTTCCACATATATATCCAATATTAGAATCATTCAAAACCGCAGAACAAAAGATTATTTCACTTCATCGCATTTCAATTTAACAAGTTTTCTAACTTTTTAACAATGATTTACATGAAACATTGTGTGAAATATTCGGACACTCTCTCACAGACGTAAATTTTTGTTGAGAAAAAGAGTCAGACAACTTAAGAAAGGTCTTATTTTAGCATATTTGATATGCAAAGCAGGAGAGGCCTTATTGAGAGATTGTTATTGATTTAAAGAGGTATTGATTATTTGAATTATACGGACTATGCTAGAGATATATCAGCTTTAGACCAAAGTGTTTGTTTGCTTGAGAATATGTTCAGCAAGTGATTTTCCGATTTTATTTGATTATTTATTAATTGGCCCAACTTATAGAGATAATTCTGTTGAAATTGAGAGGAAAGTCACTGCCATCAGTTACAGAATAGCGTGCAATTTATGAGACAAAAGACGATCTCCTGGGAATTGGAGTAATAAAGGGGGCTTTGGGATGCCTCGCGTGTACAGTAGTGGTTGATTCATGACTCACACTCATTTAGATTATATATAAAGACCTGTATTTCAATGTAACGAGTTTCATTCAAGCTGATATTACGTTTTTTGACAGGTGTCACTTTCACAATGAGATTTGCAATAACAGCTTTAACATACACACATACAGGCCATTACGCCTGTTAAATTCAGCACAGATATTGACTGGACCATAGATGGCAATAGAGGACATAGACAAATTTATTAAAAAGCTGAAATTTATTAAAAGCATATGCGGATGCACTAAATGGGCCGGCTCATCCGAAGTAATACCACGGGCTTACAAAATGCTCAGCGTGAAACAGTACTTGAACTGAGTTTCGCGGAGGAAGTGAGGATATCGGAGGCCTTTAAAAATACCGCTTCATCATCAGCCCATCTAAATCCACCGCTGGACATAGGCCTCCCCCATAGACGCCCACCCGCTGCGATCTTAAGCGATGTGGATCCAGCGGCTGCCCGCGACCTTTGTTAGATCGTCTTTCCATCGTGTGGTGGGACGTCCCACTCTGCGTTTTCCGGTGCGTGGTCGCCACTCGAAAACCTTAACCCAAATACCGCTTAAGTGGTGTAAAAGGCCGGCAACACAACCAATGCGCGGACTA
>DWCF01003296.1:0-20171 GCA_018230265.1 Delias oraia | reverse complement strand
GGAGAGGTATGCTGAAGTATATGCTGACGCACAAATTGGGGCGGCTCGTCCGAAGTGATACCACGGGCTCACAGAATACTCAGCGTGAAACGCTACTTGTAGTGTGTTTTGCAGACTGAGTGAGGATATCGGAGGCGTAAAAAGCTGGCAACACAACCAATGCGCGGACTCTGTCGCGGTTGTTCATGGGCGGCGGTGTAATCTTATCATATTGGAGACCCACCTGCTCCGTTGCCCGCTAAACTATAATATATATATATATATATATATATATATATATATAATGCTTATATTCATAATACAAACATAGAAAGACTTTCACTTAGATTGTGGCGAAAATCTCTTACCAGGGGACCAACATCTCCCGTTGTCGGCTGTATAATTAAAAATATATTTATTTTATTATTTATATTTTTTATTTTCATTACAATATTACATTAAAACCCCATAAAGCAAATCTTTTGTTATATTATTAAATTATTAAAACAGGCATGGAATAGATAAAAAGTAAAGAAGCAGAAAAGGTCTCTGAGTTGTATTACTGATAAGGTATAACCGAAGTCTTTTTCTTGACAGCGTATCTGCCGGGCATCTGCAAAAAATATGGCAGGGTTTAAATGAAACGGTCGGCATACTACAACAGCTCATGGCTTTTTCTACAAAAATACTTCTTTGCCGTTAAACTTGCTTTATGCGCTGTTATAGTAATTGTTGGTGAAATAAATTTTACAAAAATAAGAACGTAACTGTTTATCTATAAGTAATTAATTGTATATGTACTGAGACGGAAATCTTTATACCTATATAAATAAAGCGTAAATACGTTGTCATTTCAATAACATTGTCTAATTAAAACTTCAGTTAGAAGAGCTTCTAGTATGAAAAATAAAAATAGTGTATATCATAGTCCAGGCTGTTGACATATTCACAATTAATGACCTCACACGAGCGTTCTTCGAATATTGATGACGTCACATTGCCAGAGGGTGGACGGTTGAAAAATTTTGACAAAAGATGTTTAAAATCGTTTGGCCTATGCCTATCTATGCCTTTATATATATGTATATATGTATTTAGTTCTAGTAAAAGTGACTGATTTTTTGATCTTAAATTTCACATACAATTTGTCGTTCAATCAAGCATGGGGAACATTCCAACATTTTTGTTGGATCTGGACTGGCTATTTACAACGTACCATAGACATATTAATAGATTGTTAATCAAACAAAAAGAAATATTGTTTTTATAAGGAATAATATAATATAAATTAAAAATATGTAAGTTTTCAAAAACTGGAATGGCATAGCTTGCTAAATATTCATAAAACGTGAATAATAAAAAGACTTGTTCGTTAAACAAATTAAAATGAAAGGTTTTTCGAGAAATTCAATGTAGTACTGACTACATTTGAATTAAATGACGTTGCAATTGTAAAAACACTCTATATGCAGAGCTTCTGAATAGACTATGTGTGATAACGTATGATTTTTTTTAGTTTTCGGAGAGGAAGTTTTTTGTTTTTCAATGAATGATATCATACAGAAAATTACATATTTAATTTATTTATTACTATAGATAATAGACCGTTTTTGTCGTTGTAAATATATTGATAACCACGCCACGATCAACGAATTGTCTCTGTTGCCGGCTTTTTAAGTCACTTCATCGATATAATTTGACGGGTCTCCGATATCCTTCTTATTTCACCTGTGGGAATGCCATGCTGAAACATATGCGGATGCACTAATTGGGCCGGCTCGTCTGAAGTGATACCAGGGGCTCACAGAATACTCAACCTGAAACAGTACTGTACTGTGTTTCGCTGAGTGAGTGATGATAACGGAGGCCCTTAAAATGCCGCTTAAGTGGCAATAAGCCGGCAACACAATAAATACGCGGACTATGACGCGTTTGTCCATGGCGGTATTCTCTTACCATATAGGAGACCCATTTGTCCGTTGTCTTCTATACTATTAAAAAATTCTCACTTAGTCAGCGTAAGACAGTACAAGTACCTACTGTTTGATGCTGGTGTTCTGTGAGCCCGTGGTATTACTTTGGATAAGCCAGCGCAATTAGTGCATAATCTTATGCTACAGTATTACTTCACACGGGCTCTAAAACTGAAATGATATTCTTTTTGTGGTATTATTTATTAGAAATAATAAAATAACTCTCTAGCTTGGTGGAAAACAACTGACATTTATTGAATACTACCTACATACCGTCACACAATAATAATCCATGCTACCAACATATGCATATGTAATACAACAGATTTTATATTGATACAAAAACCCACTAGGGTTTCCCTAATTTACTTATAATAATATTTTATATTAAGAATATATAATTAGTCCTGCGTAAAGGACAAGAAGTTATGTGTTATAATTTTAAGACTAATCTTTGAATAATTTAGTTTTTGGCCAACGCGTAATAGGTACATACTATTATTACGCGTAGGCCGGGTTGCGTCATACTGTAATACAACCCGGGAATGTCCAGATAGAAAGTTTATTGTAATTTTTTTTTAATATTGTTATTCTTGAATTTAATAGTAACAAGTTGTACTATTTTCCAGATTATTCCAATAGAGTTGGGGCGAATGCACTAGTGATTTATCTATTAGCAAATCAGATACGGTACATTGGCATAATGCGACCCACAAGACTTAAGCGATCAAAGGAGTGTTAGCAAAACCATTACTTTTCTATTTTTCGGATCGACAAAGTCGAAACTTACTTAAATATGTCCTTAGTAATTAAATTTGTGGCGGTCATCACACTGTTCTATGTTCATGTGATTATGATGCAATCTATAACGCTATATATATTAATTTGATTTATGAATAAACAGTCTTTAACCAAACCTAAACGAGTGAAGATAAAGCCCACGGCGCTAAGCTCTAAAAATTTAAACAGTCATAGAAATTTGTATTACAAAAGCCAATTTATTTATCATTGAAATTTGATTACGGTTATTTCTAGTTTTATATTTCTTTAGTACTTTTATCCCGAGGCTTGTCAAAATAACATTCAAAATAATTATTGGGCTTTGGAGTAACGACGTAAAAGAATGTTGTTTACTTGAGAAACGATGACAAATCTTTGAAACACTCGCTAACCCAAGGGAGGGCGATATAATATTTTAACTTTTCTGCTGACGCTTGTCGTAGTATTGTGCGATACGTATGCACGTCTCAAGCGATGAAACAATGGAACCGGAATGGTACGGTCGATAACATGTGTGGAAAAAAGGTTTTAACTCTGACTGTAAAAAAATATACAAAATAATATATTTTACACAAATAAATCATGAATTAAGAGAATTAAAAAGGATAATTAGTGAAAATGTAAAAAGCTTTTTGATAATATTACAGTATTGATTACATTTTAAATCTATTAAATAAAATAGCTTCTTAATACCACATATCGAAAATACTAACTTAAAGTCAACAAATTAGAATTTGTTTAAAATGTAATAAATAAAGCAGAAATAAACATTCAACTCTGTTTAATCAGACGCCTGGAGAAACATTTCCAAATCAATACAAGTTTAATTTCCCTTAAGAGCAGGCAGCGCACTCATATCTCTGCTAGGATGTCCATGGGCGGTGGACTATTTTTCATAGAGCTTTCTTTTCGAGCTGTCTTTGCTCGCTTGCCTTCCGATTTTAATAACAAATACAAAAAACTAGACCAATATTGGAACTATGTGCGAAACAGTTTGCGTAATAATAATAGGTTTTATTAACAGCTTAATTGAGAATTTTCTCGTTTCTCAAGTCAGTTGAATGAATCAATGAGAAAGGCAAAGTTTTTCAAGAACGGCTGTAATCGATTCCCCGAACACCTGTTATACGCATTTCAGAACTTAGTTCATTAATAATGAATGCCCAACGAATTTCGGATTACATTCGAACGTTTTCAGATGTTCGGAGTAGGTAGATAAGTTGTTTGTATGACGTTTTTTAACGTAACCAATTCGTTAATTACTAAGTCTTTTATTTTAGTCTGAATTGTCTTAATTTTATGAATTGCTATATTGCACAAAATTTGTTTTTGTTAATTAATTTTAAAATAATTATCTTATTTAAAATCCAATTGAAAATAGAGTCTTGGCAACTTAACAAGAAACTAGTATTTATGATATTCTGAGGTTATAATAATTAATTTAAAGTATTATAGAAACGACAAAGCAAAGACAATGGAAGATACTAAGTGAGTCTGTGGTCAAATTGGAGAACCGCCAAATGGTTTTGAATCTAGTAACTACCTAATTATCCTTTACATCACGAAAAAAAAAGGGGTCTACTTAAAGACTTTCTTCCGAGAATATACAACAAAACAAATAGATTCTAATTATAGTCTTAATTTTTTTGTTGTTGTAAATAAAATATATAAATATTACAAATGAATCGAAGAAGGACTTTATTTTATTAAACACTTGAAAAATTCTGTAAGATTAGTTTTGTTATTAAAAAAACGTAGTATTTATTAAATTCCAAAAATACTTTCACATCTGGAGTATAAACTATTGTCTAAAACATATCTGAATGTCGCTTAGAAACCAGAAAAACTTCCACTCCGCATTGGTTTTGAGCTCAACATTTTATAATGATAATTAGGCAACGTAAATGTTATGTAAATTATAAATATTAATTATAATTTTCGAATTGATTTATTATTGTTATTATTGCTGTATTTTAATGAATCATTTTTTTAAATCTTGTTTTGCAATTAATGGTTCTAAATACGGTGAACAGTAGCTGACGCAAAAAGGTGTTGTCATGATCGGCGTCGTTATACATAACGGAAGGAGTATGAGTATTTTAAAATATGAATTTCTAGAAAAATAAAAATCTCAATGAAATTAATTATTGAATACATAGAAATTTTTCTTGGAACTCCAAAACGACTAGAAAGTTATGGCATGAATCTTCTTATAAAAAAATATTTAAAGACGTACTCCATACATTATTCGTTATTTAACCTTCCCTTAGTCCAAAATCACCTGTCAATTTTTTCTTACAACTCACATTGAATAATGACTTTCATTTACTTCCGCATCGAGAAATACAATTGTACAATACTTACGAGTCTTTGTATGAAAACAATCGCTACGAAGATCCATCGTTTCCTCGTACAAAAACGCAATTATTTGTTCTTTCGAAAGTATTTTTCTTTAATTTTGCTACTATATTCTTAGAATAGCTAAGATTTGGCTAAGTAAAACGCCGAAATTCAACTTCACTTTTTAGAGAATCTATCGCAACTATTCGTATTAAAAGTTCAATATTGAACAAAATAATATTGATAATGCGATGTTATCCATCCGAATTTATAATTATCATTTTATTTACCAATAATAATAATAAAATCCTTTATTTAAATCCTGGATTATAAAGAAAACTTATTAATTACTTAACACTTAGCTAGGCATATCAATCTCATATGTGCTATAAATATAGCAGTATTATTTTCTCTGGCTGACCTAGGCTACTTTAAATTTTTTCCAAAGTTTGCCGATAGTAGTTTTGAGGCCATTACTACGTTTTATTTGGCCTCTAGGTCTATTTTGCCGGTCTCCAAAGAATCTTTACTCCACTTATCATATTTGCTAATAATATAATATGACTCCTAAATAGTAGAAATTAAAGTCCACTGCAGGGTAACTAAGTTTATTGACTAGATTTTATTAAAGTAAAACTAAAGGTACCCTATATAAAAATTGTTTTTAATTAAAGTTTAAGCCACTATCGGTCACAACTTGTTAACTGAGGTCTGTTTTAATTTATTAAAATCGATACCCTCACGATAAATTTAAAAACAAACCTTTGCCTAGTAATGAAATTACGAGTAACATTTTTAATTAACTTAACATTAATTATATTCAATCCTATAAAAAATGTACCCATGTTCCCTTGAAAATTAATATTTTGTGAGAATATCACATTCAAGTTTGATGTGGAGATGTTTATACTGAAGCGTAAAATGTTGTTTTACCTAATATTCGAGTTTAAACTATAGGATTTTAATTTTAACTTATATAAAAATTTTACGTAATTTTTATTTACCATAGAATAACATCTTGAGGATGTAAATAACGTACTAATAGAGTAAACTGACACAGCACTTATATTTTTATTATAATGTAAACTTATAATATTTTATTAGTGCTACGACATTTAAATACAAAAAAATATTTTACATTTAACATCTTTTTTTTTACATCATAGCGCTCATCAATCTTCATCAAAATAAATACTGCTTAAAAAATAAGACACTCCTCCTTTGCTTATTAAAAAGTTTAACTGAAGATTAACCACTCATATTCAACTGCATCTTTATTTAAAACAATATGCGAAATATTATGTTATTCTCTCGCTGAAGTGCATTTGTTGTTAAAAACAAGACAAGAATCCTTTAAGAATAGTCTGATATAAGCCAAGTATTTAAGTAAGGGGGTACATTTGTATTTAAAGTTGCCTCCATCTCCGCTTTCAATCCGTTTATATCCGTTTTACTAGAATGCAACCTAACCCGGCGTCGGCGATCGTCCGTGAATCCGGAATGTTTGTGAATCAAGATTTTATCAAATTATGCTACGATGCCATCATTATTCAATCTAAGATTTTGATGAAATTAAGATATCTGTATTATCTTTTTCTTGTAGATATATTTTTACATTGTAAGAGCTAGGTCATCAGTTAATTAATTGAAAATGAGTTTTAATTATGCCATCGATATACCAATAAGCTTAAAGGGTACGTACTTAGGTTCGTTCTATAATTAAACAGCAATGCAACTAGTTATAATATATAAAAACTAATTAATGTTCAAAAATACAATTACAAAAAAATTACAACATCAAAAATCAAGCCTTAAATAACATTGACAATTCTAACCTCAAACTCAATTTTACATTAACAGTAAAATATTTTTTTATGATATACCGTTCAATGGAAAAAATGCTTAAAAATAAATTAAAAATGCTGCTTATTTTGTTTACGCAAAATAAGCAGCATTTTTAAGGGCCTTCGATATTCTTACTCACTCAGAGAAACACAGTAGAAGCAACATTTCAAGTACAACTACAACTTCATGCTGAGTATTCTGTGAGCCCGTGGTATTACTTCGGACGAGCCGTCTTAAATAGTGTGTGAGAAAAACCTTCTGTATGGCTCTCCCACGGGTACACAACTCGTACGGATTGTTCTAATATGAAAAATTATAAGCTTGCAATAAATTCCTATTTCAATGAACGCTGTTCTAATCTATTATAATTTTTACTAGAATAGTCTAAAAGCCATGTTAAGGGTCGTGATTCTGTAAATTAGCTTCATGCGAGTACACAATGTAAGCAGGTAGAATTAAAATTTCACGTACACTCGACGTATCACACGAGTCAGAAGCTTTTAAAGAAGTCGTTAACGGTGGAACGAGAAAAATTTACAGTGGATTGTCATAGCAGGCTCCAGCTTTGTATGAGATTTCTGTTTAAAAAGGTATGTACCTTTATTAGTCCAATTATATTATAATTTATACGTTGTGAATTATTATAATTGGCATTATGGTTTTAATTTTTATTTGTAGCCCTATATGTGGCGTTGAAATATAAAATTTCTTTATAAAAAAATATCAACTGAGGTAATATTGTGCTAAATAATACTATATAAAATCATTTAGAAATGAGAAAATATCAAAGCAATCCAGATATAATATCCCCCACAGCTGTTACTATGTGGTCAGAATAAATTCTATATAGAATGACCTTTTATAATTCGTAATATTTTTTAAAAATATAGCAAATAATAATAGGAATGTGTGCTAACTGATGACCAGTATCCTTAAAAAAATATACGAAATTTGTTGCTTACATTGAGTTTTAGCATATATTAATATGTATAATTTACACAAATGAAGAACTCTATCTTTGATTGCATCTACCTTTAGGAAGATTGCAAGACACTAAAGTGCACTTTTAAATTGATTGAACCCATTACTTCGCGCAAGGTACTGTCAAAGTTCGTTTAACAAAAATCAACGTGGAGTCAGTACCGTCAATTCATTGGATATGCCGGATTGAAAAAGGCTTAGGTCGGTGACCTAAATAGGATAGAGGTAAATTCTGATAGAGGAGGAAATGAAGAAGTGAGATTTTACCTGTCACTGTCTCTAGATGACAAGAATAGCAAAGTAATACTACAGATAAATGGAAATTATTTTCTCTAAATTTAACTAAATGGACTATATTCATTTCATTCGTATATAACAAAAATACTCTTAAAAGTCTAAATCTTACATAAAATGCAATAGCGCTTATTATTCCATTGTAACAACGATCATCTCATACCGTGTCCTTCACGCGGACATTATACCGTTATTATGTCATCAACTACTTGCATATCTCTACAATATCATAACTAGTGAGGTCCTATCGAGACATCGCAAATTGAATCTCTCATGTCATATTAAAGATGTTTTTCTTAACACGTTATAAAAGTGTTTAAAATAATTTCAGCTATAGGAACATATTTAAATGAAAATTTATTAAAAAAATTACATTGGTCTCTGGGTGGTTTTTATTTTGAAAATATTTTGAAATATTTGCGAAAGTTCAAGTACAATTTAAACAGTGAGAAAAATTAATAATAAGTAAAGAAAGGAACTTGAAATTACAGACTTAGCTTTTACAATACAATTATATTATAGTATATAATATTATTTTCTATTTAATAAAGTTTTAGGGTTATAAATATGTCTCGAAAACTTAAATCATAAAATGACGAATTGCCGTGTAGATGCGAATTTGTGCTTTCCTTGATTTTTTGTTCCATTTAAGATTTCATTAAGTGTCACGTAAATATATAACTCTAAATTTAATGAAAATTTATTTATATTTATGTTAATTCTATTTAAATCAAATATTATCATATACAGTGATTTATATAGAACAACCAGGCATGGTTGAAACTAACATGTCTAAAAATAATTCACCCGTGGAAGAGCCATTCTGAAGCATATGCTAAAGGCATATGCACGGACTCACAGGATACTCAGCGTGAAACGGTACTGGTACTGTGTTTCGCAGAATGAGTGAGGATATCGGAGGCCCTTACAAGTACCACGTAAGCGGCGTAAAAAGCCGACAGCACAACCAATGCGCGGACTGCGATGCGGTTGTTTATGGGCGGTGATGTTTTCTTACCATACAGTAGACCCACCTGCATTGCCCGCTATAGAATAAAAAATAAAAATAAGATTTATTTAAATAAATTGTATTTTATTATCTAAATGAAGCATTTGTGCGAACTAAATTAAGTGTAAAACGAAAAACTAAATTATATGTAAAAAAGGTGTAAACCGAATTCAGAATTAACGAATAAATAGTAGCCTAATAACCACTTAAAATATTTAATATCCATGAAACTTAAACGTTAACAGCGATTAAAAATCTCGTGCGCCGTGAACAATTCTTACCATTAAACCGAAAAGTATGCAATGTAGGTCAGAAGATAATCACTCATCAAATCTGGAGTCGGGTCAGGTCAAAACGGTTGTAGTGCGAGCTGTGGTGAAATCTCGCTATTTAAAACATTTGTTTGCAAGCGTGGTCCATAAAAGCCTTTTAAACAGTTACTATATCCTAAATGATCCAAAGTGATAAGGTTCAAGTTCTATTTTATCTATGTAAATATTAGGAGCATAATCGTGAAAATACCTGAATTATGAGGGTAAACAAATGTCATAGATACACTGGGAAAACATTAGAAGACAGACACACTTTCTAATAAATATATTTTACCCGGCTGTCACATCAAAATCCATACATATGCAATATAATTTATGATTCTATAAATTAATATGTATTGTATAATAAATTTAGCTCAGAACTAAAAGATGTTCAGAATGGCTCACCTGGGGATTGCTAGACTCGAATGGATGTTTTTTTTAATTACAGAAAATCTTGATTGTAAAATATGTTTATAGTTCAGTTTGTTGTCAGTTTTTCGAACGTGATAACCGTGGTTTATATGATACAATTATACATAATTTAATATATAATTTAATGTTTTTAATGAGTTTTATATATATTTCAGCCAATATGTTTCTCAATAACGGTAATTTCTATAATAATCAAAACCAAAACTTCAATAAGATCCAGCTTTTAACCACTAAGTACTTGGATTAGGATCACAATTTTTATTTGTTTCGAGCCATGAGTATATATATACATATATATATTATATTATACTATATTATACCCATATATTAGATATATATATATTATATTATATATAAGCATTGTTTAGATTAAATAAACAACATAATTTTGTAAGTAAAACCCCAAAATCTAGTAAAACTACTAGTAACAAATATACTATGATAAAATTCAGAGGATTTAATATTTAGACATTGGTTGAAAGAGCTGAAAAATAAAAATGCAAAGTCTGTAAGCATTCAATTTGCACTCAGTTTAAAAAGTTGTCGTACTAAACAAAAGCCTTTTACAATTTTGTCTATAGACATTTTAAAAGGACTATAAATTAACAAAACTATAAAGATTTGAAACCTTTTCACTTCTAACTAAGATATAAATGTATTAATATTGACTTACCAAAAATTTAATACCGTAATATTTCGTCCTTCAGCGCTCGGCACGCCTGATCCAGTCGAGGGCGACGCGAGAACTGAAACAGAATAAATTAGAAATATATAGGGATGGGGCACACAGCCTTCAGGAAACAGTATACATTTGTAATTACAAGAGATTTTCCATCTTTCAATTTGGATTTGTAAATGTAATAAAAATTGACGTTAGAAATACATTCCAGCCGGTACTTATGTTAAAGATAAGTAAGTAAATAAATACTTAAATTACGATATTTAAAATTATTATTTCGATATTTATTAAACATACTTGTTTATATAGTAAAATAGTCACCAAGACCTATTCTTAAACGTATAAAAATCATATGAAATTTTTTAACTGGAGGTCCTTAAGGTAGACAGTGGCTTGAATATGTCGCAGTGACGCGTCGGCAAATAGTCTGGCTATTCATGGCTCAAGAGGATTTTGCAACTAGTGATATAGAATGCATGTTGTAAATAAATAACAGACAAGTAACTTTATTTCTTTTCTTATGAGTTAACAGTAATTAAAAACACTTACTAGCTAAGATCTCGGCCTACTTATTTTTTTATTCTATAGCGAGCAACGGGTCTCCTTTATGATAGGACATCACCGCCCACGAACAACCGCGCCACAATCCGCACATTGGTTGTGTTGCCGGCATTTTACACACATTTGAAACACAATACAAGTACCGTTTCACGCTGAGTATTCTGTGAACGCGTGGTATCACTTTAGACGAGTCGGTCCAATAAGTGCGTCAGCGCTTTAGCATGGCTCTGCCACGGGTGTAAAATAGTATAATATATAGTAGTTATTAAAACGAAAAAATAAAATCTGGTAATTGTTTATATGGATACATAAATATTAGTCCCACATTGATTTTAACACTTTAGTTACTTTTGTTTAAACCTTTGGCATTGGATTGTAGCCTTATAAAGCCAAATTTCATTCAGAAGTAACATGGTGGATATTTTACTTGAAGTATATTGAGAATTTCGACAACACAATAATATTACATTTCACTTTCCTTAAATATGCACATTTTCAAACAGTTTGAGTTTAAAATTCTACCAATTTTACACATAAAACCTCAAAAATAAAAGAGTTACTCGAAAACATGGCGCCCTCGTTGTTGCGATGGCGCCAAAACTCATAATTTGGTTAAGGAGCTACGTTGCCATAGACATGCAATCAATATATCCATAGACTAGCAGACACGTCAAACTTACAAAATCCATTTATGAATTGTCTATGAAGAGAACTGTTTTATTTTTATCTATATTAGAAAAGTTAGTCTTTGCAATTACATACAATTTTAATAAAGTTTATATATTATTTTGATTCCTGCAGTATTTACATTGTTTTTATAGCAATACTATCCACTATGTATGTAAATCTGATCAATTTTACATCGTCATAACATCACCAACATTTTGCGGGCTCCCTTAACAGTTTAGGTCCAGAGATGTGAATATTTATCGATTCTTGTTTAACTTAATTGTTGGATTGCTTTTAATAAAATAGTAAGCATGTTATATTTTCTAATAAGTTAATTTAATGGTTTTAATAAATATGAATCATATTAAATTAGATTGGCTATAATCGTTTTGTTTAGTTGCAGTAGGAGACAGAATCAACTTTTCGATTCAATTCAAGAATTCAAGAAAATTATAGCTATTAATGCTAAGTCCTATATATGCTACACATTTATTAAATATATTTTAAAGTTTCATATCGTAAAAGGAAGCATCGAAACTTTAAAGACATCACTGTTTGGTGAATGCCGACGCTTTATGACAGTACATGCTGTGGGCTACAAAATTTACAATGACTTTGTTTGTAAAGCTGAGCTTTTACAATCAATACTTTTTATTTAAGCTTTTCTTAAAACAAAGAATATAGCGTTTCTGCGATATAGTTTTGCACATATAACACGTATTTAAAATTATTCAGGGTATTAAATAATTTACCGAAAACTTGGACTAAGCGTGCATATTCACTAATACAAATTGATTGACCTACTAAATAATCTTGAATTTCTAAGTTTCAAACAAACTATTCTGAACATTATTAAACGCTATTCAATAGTTTCAGGATATTTCAAATAGTTCAAAGGTAGTCCGCAAATTGAGGTACTAAAGAGGTAATATCGAAGTTTCTTAGAATAATCCTAAAGATTGTTAAGCTTTATTGAACACTGTCATGAATAATATTTCTATTATCTCATATTATCCTCAGATACAAGAAAAAATACTTACCAACGACATTTTACTTAACACCTCGAACTCTTATTGCTTTCTTTCTCTTGCTTCTGACATTTGGGAAACGGACAGTAACATTTCTTATATAAAAACTTTTTTCCAGTTATAAATGATATAAAGTAAGAATACCATTTCCATATTTAAATGCCTTGATCTTTTTAACCAAATAAAAAATCAAACTTTTTAATGTATTAATTGTTTTAGAAAAGTCTGTCTTTTACATTTACACAATCATCATCATCATCATTTTAGCCGTAAGACGTCCACTGCTGGACATAGGCTTTTCCTTTGGACCTCCATGAATGAAGACACTGGATGCAGGTCGCCGGACAGGTGTCGGAGGCGACCTGCATCCAGTGTCTTCGGGCAACTCTTATATGTAATTTTATCAGTCCACAAGGACATGGATGGACGTCCCATGCTGCGCTTGTCGGTCCGTGGTCTCTACTCTAACACTTTGCAGCCCATCGGCAATCTGCTCTACGTGCAATGTGGCTTGCCCGATACCACTTTAGCTTGCTAATTCGGTATAATTTTTTTCCACAATATGGTAGCACAAATAGTAAACAGTTCTAAAACTACACAAAAAGAAATTAAGTATATTAATATGGACTATTGTATGTTATTAATAATGAAATGAAATAATAAAAATCTATGAATGACAAATCAGAAAAAATTACACAAGTAGTTAGTTATTTTACTATAATGCTACATCTGTTGTCGTACTGTGTACTTCGCAGTATTAAAGCGAAAAGTCCTTGAACATTTAACGACTATAATCGGTATTAAATAATAATTAAACACGTAACCGACATCTAGGCATAATTTCACAGACAGTCTCGATTCAAGGAACAAATTTTCAGAATACTAAGGACCATTTCTTAATGCTGTTTACTGAAAGTTTCTCTTAGTGTAGTGTATAAATTACAGATGGCGTTGCATAAAATTAATTAACAAATTTGTGAGATATAGAATCAATTAGTTCTATGCGTTATTTATATAATAATAATATAAAACAAAATAATAATACAAAAACAAATGTTTAAGCTTAAATTTGTGCGACTGCGTTGTGTCGTTCTTAATGTCATCATCTATTTGCTTTATCTGTATTACAAACCGAAGTAACTTATAAAGCTTTGCTAATATTTTTAATGTTTCGTCTCTTTTCTGTTTCAACAATTGCATGACAGTATTATCGTGATAGTGTCAGTAAAAGATAACAGAATTAGGTCCGCTATTTTTTCTATTTCTTCATTTGCATTTGATTTAGGGCCTATTAAAGTATGTTTTAATAATTAATCTCTCTAGAAACAAAAAACTTTTTCATGCATTTTTTAATTTAGTATTATTTCACTCATCATTATCCATTATTTTCATTAGGATTTCGAAATACTATCACCAAATAGGTTGTTACAGTGCCCATGATCTGAAAACAATTGTTATATATAGTTTATGGGTATCTCCGACGTCGGAAATTGTAAGTTTTTTATTGAATTAGTCCAGTGGTTATAATATTATTGGATGAAATCAATATATGTATACATATATATATATATATATATATGTATATTATGGACTAACCGTAATTATTAACGGTCTATCCAGCTCACATATACCATACGGCGAATAGGTAGTTTTTTTAAGCAACATAATCTTGTAAAAATTATTCAACTCTTCGTGAATAGCGTCGTTGGAGTGAATTCGACGAAAGAGTTGTCCTATAATTAACTGCGTCCTTCGCATCTGGAATAAACATATAATTATTATATAAAAATATTATTACTGTTATATTTAGATATTATTTGTGATTTAATTAAAAGTAATAAGGGGAAAACATTTGGTGCAAAAACACTCAATACATACACTGTTATATAAATGTAGAGAAATAAAAGTTTTGGATTTTTTCAAAATTATATTATAATACAAATCTACCTCAACTTTAGTTTGGTGACATGGTTCTAAAAATATTCCAAGATTGAACAAATGAAAAATTAACCATCCCGTCTGTAATAGTAATATAAAAGGCTTTTCCATTAGACAGTCTGAAAAGAAATTAAATATTTATAAAAAAAAAAATGTGTTATTTTAATCTATTTCATAGCTCAGAGGTATTTTATTATATTTGATCTCAAAATTATAATTTATTTGAAAAACCACGAATCAATGAGATAACGTATACCATATAGTACAAAGTTTATTGCAGTGTGTGTTTAGAACAAAATAATATTAAAATTATAATATGAAAAGTATAGTCTATGATTTTCAAGCTTATAATTCATGTAGTAGAGATTAATAAGGTTTTACGTAGTACTTTGTAGTGCTATGAGCTAAAAATTCAGTTCGAATTTTGAGTACTTACATTGAAAATTTTTATCACTTGCAAAATGGTTATTTACTTTATTTCCAATTCATGTTTTAATATACACGCGGAATACGAAAATTGCAAATATACTTACAGATATCCGAAAAAAGTCCATAATACGGAACAAATACTATATAAAGGAGAAATGACAATAGAAACAAAAGTATTAAAGGTGAATATTTTACGTCCAGTTGATCTATATTGTCACAAGTTTTGTAGTAGGTGCTAGCTAAAATTCTTAATGTTTTGGCCAATTCTTGATTTAACAAATTTTCCTTATCTAAAAGATGATCATAACTAAACTATATTATGTAATTAAAATATTTATTATTATTATAAAATTATTAAAATATATATTTGTTTATAATTAATTTTATTTGTTATGGTTATACTAACTCAAAAGTAAATCATAAAAATTCTCTTTTCACTGATATGAATTCTATTAGATTTTCACCTTTGTTTGGTAACGTTATGTGATCTCGATTCGTGCCATGTATTTTGTGAGTAAAATTTAAAGAGTCAATATAACTATTAATTTTGTTAATTTTTATTTTATTTATATGAAAAACTTTCTGCTGGCCATCCAGTTTATCTGAAACATAAGTATAAATCCTTAAAATGTCACTAATATAAGCCAAAGTTATCTTTGAGATTAGCGCTTTACACAACACCCTTTTTACTTTTAATATTCTGTAGCTTTTCATTTATTTCACGAAGAAGGCTCCGCAGCTGCTCAGCAATCAAGGTGAATTGTAATATCAAAATCTCACGAATTATATATGCCACGTAGAAGATACAATACACTAGGCTCATAATCACTGAAAACGTAATTCATACTTACAATTTGATCGAGTTAAAAATAAGCAAATTTTCTTTTAAACTCTGAATTGCGGTTGGTTCCAATAATATATAATAAATACTTTTATGAACAAATTTATTACAGCAATTTCAATGTTCAAGAAGGTTAAGCATACCATGCTTTCCAGTAATCATATGTTTATTTATACTGTTATATATGTCAAAAACAATGAGTGTAGTGAGTAGCCCAAGACATATGAAGATGGTTTGAAACTGAGTTTTTTCTGATCTTTTCTTTGGGCAGATATTGATTTTAATCTTTAGCTACAAAATAAAATAATACAATTTACATAGCTAATAAAAGTATAATTTTTGCTCCGCGGGAGAACCATGCTGAAGTATATGCTAACGAATTAATTTGACCGGTTTGTCCGAAGTGATACCACTTGCTAACAGAATACTCAGGGTGAAAAGGTACCTCTACTGTTTTTCGCTGAGTGAGGATGTCGGAGGACTTAAAAAATGCGTTGAAGCGCTGTAAAAAGCTGGAAACAACCAGTGCTCGGGCTGTGGCACGATTTTGTATGAGCGGCGGTGTTCTCTAACAATATAGGAGACCCACCTGCTATAGCATATAGCATATAAAAAAATAATAGTATAATGAGTTACAACAATTTTGTTATAAAAACGGGCGGCAAATGAGCAGGACGCTCACTTAGGATAAGAATTCCATCGCCCATGGGCACTCCTTTTTTTCTAAATATTATATTTCTAGTATTAATTATGACTTCATTTCGGCAGTAATCTTGTCGGAAATAATTTAGTTTGTTATAAATGCAAGAACCTTAAAATCGGTCCAATTGTCTCAGTTTACTCAGAATAAACAAAATCATTATGAAACTGATACCCAAATACCTTTTCAATGTTGTCCAAAGTATTTAAAATAAACTCGAGTCTTCCTGGAGCGCCAAAGACACCAACACAAATTACAGACGTGATAATTATTATATTAAACAACGATAAGATTTGAAATGTAAAAGTCCTCCCGTCGTCTGAAATATGCGGGTTAGACAGTTGACCGCTGAAGGCAGTTATTGCTGTGATAACTGGAAATTAAAAAAATGTTCATCGATTGCATTTATGGTTTCATTTCGGTATCAAAAATCAAAAAATCATTTAAATATGTAAATTGTTAAATATATTAATGTGTATTATAAGGGCGTACGTACCGCCATATCTGCTTTATCAATTAATAAAAACTTATTTATTAAAACCTTTTTTATTTCACAAATGACTAATTACTCATAATTTTACAAAATTGTACATATATATATATAGATTAGTATGGTTTGTAAAGTTTTTGCGGAAAGCGACAGATGGATAATAATGATGAAAAATGTCCTTTTTCTTTTATGCATTTTTATATATTCTGCCAAACAATGTTTTACACGGGGCTTTGGAAATACCCGGCAAAAAACGCTACGCCTCGGATGTAGAGTTATGAGATACTGATATGGAACTGTATCGCTAATCATAGTTACTTAAATAAAAAACTATTTTAGTCATTCTAAGTCGAAAATATAAAAAAGGAAATGTAAATTGAATAAAATGAATTTTTGTGCATTTTAATTTTTATTAATGTTTACATAATAAAGTTAAAGAAACTACATTATGATAAAATATTTTTTTGTCTCATACTATAGAGGTATATAGAGTTTATGCCTTAAATTGGTTATGGTATAAGTGCTCTAATGAAATGCAAGCTGTAGGAAGCACGCATTTATTTCGAGATGTTATACCAGGACTGCATAATCTAACCATATTATCTTATATATCAATATATATACAATTTATTTATCATAACTAATAACTTTCATCATTATCATCATCAGTCCATTCAAGTCCACTGCTGGACATAGGCCTCCCCTAAAGACGCTTGGTCATAGGGGGGTTATAACTAATTACTTTACTTACAATTAATTTCACAAGAAATATACCCCCAAACTTACCTAGAAGCACTATTGAAAGACCGCTTATTATTCCATATTTTTTAGAATATACCACTCCATTCGACTCAAAAATCACTGGAGCAACACAGAAGATCCGTGAAATTTTTAAATTGAGGGCTACAGCATCCGTTATTGAGTAATTTATTTTATTCATGTTACAGTTTAAAGATATATGCATAAGATTGAAATAATTTTGTTAAAAAAAATTACAATTGTGTTTTTGTTGAAAGTCTACTTCCACTAGTATAATCAATATTTTAAAGTTGATTATTATCTAATGTAATAGTAAGTAAATGACTACAGACTGGTGTTTTATATTTACGACGAAACTAATTGTTACTAATCGAGTAAAAACAACCCGAAGGGTAAATATTGAGGGCGGTTTAATAAACATTTCAAAGCAAATATTTTGTGAAGCTAAGCTGTGTGATTTATTATTCCAATATAAATATTCTTTATTTATTCATGTTACAGGGCTTACATTAACTTTAAGGCTATTCTATGACTTTGTCGTAAAACAATATCTTATAACTACATAGCAGGTTTTACATTTTTAAATGGAAATCAGTTTCTACCTTTATCGTAGTATTTTCGAATTGATATGCTCTAAAAAGTTAATAAATAATGTGAAACAAGATTTTCTTTGATTTGATGTGATTTATTATAATAGTAAAAAGGTTCTTAATGGTATAGCGGACAACGTAAGTAGGTGGGTCTCCTATATAGTAAGAGAAAACTGTCACCCATGGACAACTGCACCACAATCCTCCCATTGCTTGTGTTGCCGGGTTTTCCTACTACCCTATTCTCACTCACTCAGGGAAAAACAATAGAAGCACCGTTTCAAGTACCACTACTACATGCTGAGTATTCATATATATTATCAATCTTCATGCCCGTAGTATAATTTCGGACGAGCCGCCCCAATTAGCATCTCCGCATATGGTTCAACATGACTCTCCCACGGGAAAAAATTAATATATATAATAATTACTGTTAAATATAAATGAATTTATGTGATAATTATATTTTAACAAATACATGTTGTCAATGGCTGGGAATCGACATTCAAGAAACTAAGGATTATTATTCAAAGTAGGCTCATTTATTATCTAATACATACTTTATTTTTTAAATTGTTTACTTTATTAGGTTGGTTGGGTTTCAGAAACCACTTTCTTTATTTAAAACTCTATTGATTAAGTTAAATCTTTCATCTTGTTACCCTTAAATCTCTTCATGTACTAAATTTCATTGTCTCTTTATCATGCTAGAATTTAGGATAAAGTTTTAAATTTAGTGATTTTTTTTTTATTCTATAGCAGACAATGGAGCAGGTGGGTCTGCCATATGGTAAGAGAACACCGCCGCCCATGAACAACCGCGCCACAGTCCGCGCATTGGTTGTGTTGCCGGCTTTTTCCGCGACTTAAGCGGCACTTTTTAAAGGTCTCCGATATCCTGACTCACTCTGCGAAACACAGTACAATTACCGTTTCACGCTAGAGTGTTCTGTGAGCCTGTGGTATCAATTGGGACGAGCCGTCCTAATATGCTTCAGCATGGCTCTCCCACGGGTGTATTATTAAATACATAATTTGCAAATATTGACTTTGAATTTGAAAAAACATTATATTTTACTGTCAATAGTTTTTAAAAGATATACGTATTTAATTTCCTTTATTTTCAAGGTTTATGAATTTTAATTAATATTATAATTGTTTTTATGTTATCTATACATTTGCAGATAATAATTTAAATTACCTTAATAAATATAATATATAAATAAAAATAGTGTTAATAGTATTGAAGCTGTTATGATGGCACAATACTAGTTATAGACAAATCTCTAGTGGTGATATTATCTTAAGCAGTTTCTCAAACTTTTTGTGTGCAAGGTACTTCTAAGGAAAGCTAAATTTTAAAGGCAAAAAAACATCTTATGTAATTAATGATCAACATTTTTTTGGTCGCTTACGTTGGGTCTAATGGAAAAGCTCAGAGTCACTCAGCGTGCTATGGAGAAGGCAATGCTCGGAGTCTCGCTGCGAGATAAAATCAGAAATGAGGTTATCCGCAGCCGAACCAAAGTAACCGACATTG
>DWCF01003295.1:0-20173 GCA_018230265.1 Delias oraia | reverse complement strand
CATCGTAAGCGACCACGTTTCAGATCCATATGTCAACACTGGCAACACGCACTGGTTGAAGACTTCCTATTAACAAAAAGTTTTTAAAGTTATTAAAAGATATTGTAATCTATCCTAGAGAAATATATAAATAATTGCTATTCTAACAAAACGTCGGATTTTGTAAATCAAACCGAAAGAAAAAATTATAGTGTTTATAAAAATATTATAATTATGCATTTTATAAAACATAAATCTAAAGATCATGTAAATAAAAATCTTTCCTATTTAAAGACCCATAAATGAACAATAAACTATTTGAAAATTTAAGTAAACAATTACACGAATTACATAAAATTAATTTGACAACTATACCTATTTGTAAATTACCAGAACATCAAGAATATTTTAATGACAAATATTCGCAAATAATAAAATTTATGACAGAACTTATTGAGAATGCCAAAACTGAACAATTAAAACTTTTAGAGACCTGTAAACAGACTGAAATGATAATTTTGAAAAAATGTGGAGATCTTAATATTAAAAATATTGAAACTCCTGTTTTTATAAATTTACATCTAAAATATGACTATCTCCAAAATGAATTATTTAAAATAAAAATTATAGAGAAAAATATGGATAGAAATATTAATCTTTGGATTGATAAAATAAGTCATCTTTATTTTGAAATTTACAATGAAGACTTTGTTGTTACAAACAAACAAATTAGTCATGATTTTCTTAGTAATTTAAGAAATCTGCATAAACAATTTCTAAAAGAAAAAAGTAAAAAAGAACTAAAAAAGAAAGAAATAATCTTTAATTTAAAAATTATATTAAAGAGACTTGAAATCACAGAGAAAATTTCATTTAACGATAGTATTGGAAGTTTAGAAGACAAATATTTAAGATATGATAAACTTTACAAAGAAAGAGACGAAGAATTTAAAATTTTAAAAGATCTTATAATAAACAAAGAAGATTTGCTTATGATACCCAATTCATCTTTACCTAGTTCTTTGACTTTGTCAAATATCAATTTTTTAAAGAACAGGCTTCTTTTATTAGATGAAGAATACAATAACAAAATAGAGGAAATTTTTAGTAATCATAAAGCAGTTTTGGGCGATTTATTAATTTTGTTTGGCATGAAAGAAGAAATTTATGAGAAAAATGATGAAGGATTGTTAAAAATGAAGAATAGAATAGAAGAATTAGAAGAAAAAAAAGACTCTTTTTTAGAAATTGATGCATTAATAGAAAGAAGGTATAGTTTATTAGAAAGTATGAATGAATTTGAGAAATTAGCAAGTGACCCAAAAAGACTTTTTAAAAGTAGTTTTCAACTTAACAGAGAAGAAAAATTTAGGAAAAATGCTTTTCCTTCACTTTTAAAATTAGAAGATGAAATTTTTGCTAAATTAAATAAATACAAAGAAAAATATGGTGAGTTTTTAAAATATGAAGAAATATATAGAGAAGTCTTAAAAAAGGAAATTGAAGGTAGGATTATAAATAAGACAGTCTTTATTAACAAATTTGATTCACCTTACAAAAAGAAGAAAAATATCTAATAATTTCCAAATTAGTTTATTGAAGAAACTTTTTGAAATACTCTATACCCTTTTATGAAAATATTAGATTTAGAAAATAATTACAAAGTTTACAATGCAAGTTATAAAAAGTCTGATACAGTGGTAATTGATAATGGAACTTATGAATTTAAAGCAGGTTATTTAGGAAGTGGATTGGCTATTAAATTTTTAAATCATTTCTATAAAGATGTAGAAGGTATTAAATTTGATAGCATTCGTTCTAAAAGTAAATATGTTCCGTTTACTTACGACATGGTTTCAGGGCTGTCCATTTTGGAAGAAAATATTGATCAAGCTCTAGAATATTTACAGGTTAAAAAATGTGATAAGTTAATTATCACTGATGCAATATACAGTCCAACACGTAAGGAGTTATTGAGATTTTTATTTGAAGTTTATCATTTTAGTAAGATACAGATAGGTGTAGATGCGATTTATTCGTATTATAAAAATTTTAAAGAATCTTCTGATAGACCTGTTGTTATTATTTCATTTGGTCACTCAGCTACTTATGTTTATATTGTTAAAAATTTTAAAATTCTAGATGTATACAAATTATTTTATGGTGGTAAGTTAGCTTTGATTTATATGACAAATATTATTAAATATAAATTTAAAGAGTATAATAAGAACTTTACAAATATCTTGAAGGAGTTAAGATGTCCTATAGAATATGATAAAGAAGTATTTGAAATTTTAGAAAAATTGAAAAAACAAGTTTATACAGACAGTGTTTCTATTGGGGGAAATATAGAAGAAGAAGAAGATATAGCCCAGGATAGTGTTAAAAAAAGTCGTTTAGTAGAAAGATTGAAAAATATAAATAAAAAAATTAAAGTAGTGGATAAAAATGAGAATTCTAGTGATATATCGTCAGAATCTGAAGAATTAGAAATTGCTTCTAATGATTTAGAAAAAAATACTAGCGAGTTTAATAATGACAAGAAAATTATGCCAGGTATGTATAAAATTAGATTATACCAATATAATAATAAGATAATGAAATTATTTAGCAAATTACAGATGAATATTTCGAAAAATGAAGAAGAGCATGAAAAATTGACTAATTTTCCATCTTTTATAAATAAAAAGAAACAAAGATATGAACAAATAATACGAGAATTAGAATTACGTGAGAAGAGCAGAAAAGATTCTACTAATAGAAAAACGTACGAGTTTGGTTTACTTTTGAAGACAGGTGAACTTACTAATGAAGAAATAGAATATAAAAATAAATTAAAAGATTGTGAAAATACAAAGATTGATGAAAATTTGATATTTGAGAAAGATAATTTATTAGAAACTATACAATTATATGATAAAAATTATATTAGTAGTATGTCTACAACCTACGATTTAATTACAAGTAAAAATACTAATAATATTTTAGTTAATATTGACTTATTAAGAGCTAGTGAAGTTTTATTTGAACCAAGTCTAATTGGAAGTGATCAAATGGGATTGGGTGAGATATTAGAAAATATTTTAAGTAAATATGAAGATCTTAAAGAAATATTCATTACAGGTGGATTTAGTCAAATTAAAGGATTAAAAGAAAGGATTGAGTTTGAGACTAGGAAGTACTCAAAATATTCTGAGATTTCTATTAAGATGGCCAGTAATCCTGTAAATGACCCAGTTGAAGGAGCAAGGTTCAGTGAAATGTTTGAAATTTATACGTACGAAGACTTTAAAAAAGGACTATACGATTAAAATGTTTTCTATTAATCTTACATATTTTTTTATAAAATGGTAAATTAAAAACAGTGTACTAAATTTTCACTGATATTTAAAGTGTAAAATCAATATGATATTTTTAGTATTAATAAATACTATTTAAAGTAAAAAATACAAAGAAATTTATAATACATAATATGTAGAAATGTTATAAAAAAAATAAATTTACATTATGTTTAACTTTTATATTAAAAATTAAATTATCTAATGCAATTGACAATTTCAAAGTTCATTTGTTTAAACCGACATTGTATTCAATTTATCAAATATATGACAATTATAAGAAACCTATATACGGCTTATATACGATACGATTAACAATGTAATGTCATGTTTTTTTTATAAAAAAGTAAAAACTTGTAGTTAAGAGTTAATTTAAAACAAAATATAAAATTTAAGACATTGCTGTAAACATGCTATGTTCTTTTTAGATACAATAAACTTACTTTATTAGTTTTTTAAAAACAAAATAATTTAAGGTCGTAAATTTGTACCACCTCTAATATATTTGTATATTATTTTAGAGTAGTGACAAGTATTTACCAAATCCTTCTAATTTTTTAGAAGCGTATATTACTGTTTTAATCAATAAAAACCAAGAAGCTCATTAATACAAATCAAGTATCTTAATTAATATTAGAATATATTTTTAATCTTACATAGTCAAATGTATATAATTATCCGTTAAACACAGATAAATAAATTTAAACCTTTTATAAACACTTATAATTTAAGCTTAACAAGGATATGAGACCTAAGTTGTTGTTTAAGTTAATATCTATCACATGGATAAATAACTAAAAATAAGTTACACTGTAAAAAAAAAAATAAAAACTAATACTTTATGCTTATAGAAGCCCTAATGGTATATTGAAGGGCTTTGAAAAATCAACGCGGTGATTTTTATATAATTTGTTTATCTTGCAATTTGTAATGATTAGTTAATTTAGTCAGTAAATTCGATAATTTGTTGAATTTTGATTTTATTGTAATAATATCAATAAAGAATTTTTTACAATAAAAAAAAATATTACTTTACAAGTTTTGAAAAGCAACAGATAAGATCACAATCAAAAAAATATATTATCACTCTAATTTTATAAAAAATTTAAAAAAAATTACTTTTTTTTGTAATTACTTAAGCATTTAAGTTAATGACTGATATTGAAATTATTTTTGGTAAAATATAAAATTACATTTTTTTATTTAAACTTGCAATATTAAAACGCTTAGATTATATTAAATGTAAAAATTTACAAAAAACTTAAAATTTGATTATTTTTTATTAAGTAAATTATTAAATAATTTACAAAAGTTCATTCTACATGTATTACAACATTTTTTATATTTTTTTTAAGTTACATTTTTTTTGTAACTATGTATCAATTGTTAAGTATTTTGCAAATCTTACAAACCTACTAGAATAAATACAAAATTAGTTATAAAAAATTGAAAAAAAAATATGCAAAATATCATTTAAATGTATTTTATTTTATGCTACATCTCATTCTAAAATTTAAATAGTATAGAATATTTTCGATATCTTATAAAAAACTAAAATTTAAAGATTAATTTTGATTTATTAAGCTGTCTATTCCAATGCCTTTACATAAAATCATTCTAATTATTTTTAATATGCAATTTTTGATTTTTGGCATATTACGACAAAAATAGAGAAATCTACATTTGAAAAAAAAAGAAACTAATTTTAATAAGTTACAGCCGTATTTTTATAATATTACTGTAAAAATTTTAGAAAAAAGGGTCTATCTTGTCAAATATATTTGTTGTTTTTTATTATATTTTTTTCAGTATATCATGATAGATAAAAAAAATCTTTATTGTTTTATTATTCACATTTTTTTAAAATAATTACAACACTGTTAGACAAATAACTTTAAATTTGATTTTGACGTATAATTTTAATATAAAAGATGAATAATTTGACATCATAGAATAAATAGAAATTAACAATTAGTAAGTTAAATAACGCGGATTAAACACAGAAAAACATTAAAACTTTTTTTAATCTTTGCAATCAATACTACATCAAAAATTGGTCATTTCATCAAAGTGATTTAAAAATCGTACTTTTTTTTACTTGTCAATATAAATGCCAAATTTAATAAAAATTTACAAATGTTTTAGTAATAACTCCTTTTTACAAAAATTTATCACTGACTTATATATATGAGATCTTCTAAAAATACTATAAATTCTTTCTGATATCAAAACTCAATATAAGACATATTGTAATTTTTTATTACCCCTTTAAATGACATCTAAAAAAATAATACTAGTGGTCTGTCTTATAATATATTGTCTACTTATTGTATTGTTAATCTTGATTATTAAGCCAAAATTGCCTCCAACCAATAATTTTACTAACAATGGTGGTGGTGGTGTTTCTGATTTTTTTTATAGAAGTAACACAGCTAACTATCAGAGACAAATTTCATTTTGTAGCTCCCCTAATATTTTTCAAGAAACAAATGAAAATGCTGATAATACTCAACTTGCGTACAATGACAATACAAGACCTGATTTATTTAATTCTCTTAGACGAGGAATTTCTATGGATAGTTTTGAAAACCTTGATGAAGAAAGTTTACGATTAGACAGTCCTAATAGAAATACATATATTAATTCAAGAATTAATAATCGAAGAAGGAACATTTTTATACGTCCCGCTCAACAGAATTCGTCCAATTTACATCAAATAGAAAATAACATACATAATGATAGTGTCAATGAATATTTAACTTTCTTAAATAAGAAATCTAATCTATTAGACTATTTTGATACCTTAGCAAGGCATGATTTAGATATAAAGGTTATTTATATTAGAAGAAAATATGTTTTATATGATTCTTATTATAAACTAAATAATATAAGTGTATTATATTATCAGAAAAAACGACTAATTTTCAATTTTGAGAATGAAATAGGTTTTGATGTCGGGGGACTAACTAGAGAATGGCTGAATTTGTTTATTAGTGATATTATTTTGCCAATTAATAATTATTTTAAACCAGTTAACGACTATGATGGAACTGTTATTCCTAGTAATAAGATACAAACTGGTATAATTAAATATAACGATCTGTATAGATTATTGGGTCGTATAATGGGATATATTATAATATTAGATACACCGATAAATACAAATATTAATATAATAGTTTTTAAACAAATATTAAACGAAGAATGTACGTTTAAAGACTATCTCGATTTAGATACAAAATTTAATTTTTCAAAGATCGAAGACTGGGGACAATTAGATTGCAGGTTTGAGAACGATGAAGGCGAAGAATTAAAACCAAATGGTATAAATATTAATGTTACCATGGATAACTGTAATGAATTTATATTTTTGTATTTAAAAAACAAATACTTTGATAAGGTAACTTCTGCTGTCAATCACATTAGAAAAGGGCTTTACGAGGTGGTAGGTAAAAGTAGAATCGAAAAATTTAAGGCCTGGGAATTAGAATTATTAATTAACGGTCCTAAAATGTTAGACATAGAAAATTGGAAAGAAAGAACCATTTATCACGATTATAATAAGGACTCTGAAATAATTAAATGGTTTTGGGAGTGCGTTTACGAACTTGGTGAAAATGATAGAGTTAAATTATTACAATTTATAACGGCTTATACTCAACTACCGGTAGTAATGCCCATCTCCACACAGATTACTGAGGATAATAGCCAAATTAGTCCATCCACAAATGAGAATAAAATAATGACTATAGAACGTGTAGTTGATGTGAATCGATTGCCTATAGCTAGAACTTGTAGTAGAGTTTTAGAACTGCCAGAATACAAATCTAAAGATATATTAAGAGACAAATTGCGTTTTTTAATTAATCAGGACTTTATAGGATTTCATATAGCTTAAATTCATTTTTTTTAATTACTTTATTGTAAAAAAATGTCTATTTATAGAGCAAAGTATGTAAATTGGCGTAATGAATTCATTTTAAAAAAATTTAGTATTAATGGGTCAAATAATATTAGAGTTTACATTATTATTTTAAATTGGAAGATTGTGTTGTAATTTAGCAATATCAATTACTGCAGAGTTTATAATAAAAAAATAAATATTGTCTAGATTTGGTCGCAAACTTTTTTTTAAATTAATTTTTTTAGAATGAGATAATTAAAATCATTAAACTATTAATTCAGGTATTTATTAAAATTTCCGTGAGTGTTTAACAGACAGCTTCTCGATCGGATTTACTTACATAACAGCTCATCATTCTCATTTTAAAATGTATTAGAAAAAATATCAATTAAATATATTTTTTTGAGAAAAAAGTAAACTTACTTTAGATTTCGATACTTAAAAATATATACAAATTTGTTATAATAAAAAGGGAAATGTCTAGAATCAGTTTAAAATTTTTAAAAGTTTGTACTTAAGCGAAAAATTATATCAATGACAATTTGCACTATAAAAAAATTTTAGATTATAAATAGACTTCAAACTATATTTTTTACCGCTCATTCGATAAATATAATTTAACCAGAAATTATGGCGAAATCGAACTTGTAAATTTTTGAGATTGCTTATATTATATGACCTTATTTAAAAAAAATAAATATAGTTATATTTTTAACAATAAGCATCTTTAAAAATAAATACAGCTATAATTGTTGACGGCCCTATAAATAGAGAAGTTTTATAATAAATACCCTTGTGTCAATATTTTCCAATGATAATTATTTCTGAAAAAAAATACATCTTCTACATTTGATTAATTTGGTGCACTAAATTTTGACAACATTAAAATCCTATGTTTTTTAACTGTTATTTGTAATCAGATAGCACTTTTTGTTTTACTTAATAAATTTAAGTAATTATGTATAAAACTAATATAAATTTATCATATAAAATACGATTCGCTTATAATTAAAAACTTCATTAGTTTAGCTTTTAGATACATATATCTATGCATCTTTTTTTTTAGCTTACTTATGATTTAATAAAATCTATTTTACAATAATAACATATTTAATTAATTTTAAAAAAAAATCTCTTTTTTATTTAGAACATTTACTTTCCGAATCTTAATCGACTTTTGCCAGTGTGTAATAATGTTCAATTATTTTAATTCATTTTCTTACCCTTTGAGACTATGCAATATTTAACAATCAAAAGTCCTTTCAAATTAAAATTAACATACGTTTACCTTGAGGGGTCTAATTTAAAATAGTTTCATGCATTTTTATTATGAAACTTATCTTCTTCTTCTTCTTACGTAAGGTATACTACGATTTATTTGTAATTTTTTCAGGTTTTTTAAAAAAAATGTTAAATCGAATAGTTAAAAAATCTAATAAAGTAAAAAAAATAAAAAACCATAACTTTTTAATTAATTAAACTAGAATTAGAATAAACACTAGCTTCTGTCGATACGTTATATAGCATATTAACTCTTTCTGTATAATTCTCACTATTATTAAACCTTATACATTCATTATTACAAGTAACCCACTCAGTGTTGCAATTTAGCACACTATTTTGTTTATAACCAAAAAAGAATTGAGGAACGTCGCCTGTTTTTTTACAAAGGTCTTCTTCTTTAAACTCTTGAGTAAAATGCCAATTTTTCATTTCCATTGTTAAATTCGTATATTGTTGTTTAAACACTTTAATTTGTTTTTTTGTTGAATTATTATAAAAAAACGTATGAAATCGACGAGAGTTTCGCTCATCCATGAATTTAATAGATTTCAAATATATATCTGATAACTTAACAAATGAGAAAGTAGGTAGACTTGAGTTATTACAATCAACAATACATCTTGTATGTAATGCATTTCCAATCTCATTTACTAGATATGTTATTGCTTGATCGTTTAATTGATCAGAAAAATCAATATAAAGACTGACAGTATGTATTGCTGAATAAAAAGCAAATGCATTGGATATAACAAAATCGTTCAAAAGAAAAAAATCTTCATAATTTGGATAAATTTCTCAATATGTGCCAAAAATAAAATTTTTTTCTGCCAAAAGTTAAATATTCTTGAATCATCATTTAAATTCATTTGTAGCATTTTATTTTCTAAAACATTTTTAAAATGCGCATTCTCTTTGGCTTTTTTCCAAAATCTCTTACATTCACTTTTTAACCTTATTATTGCCAATGTTTTCTTTTCACAAAAAGTTAAGTTCTTATCGGTTTCGTTTTTTATACAATTCACGATGTAAAACATATAAAAACATAAAACCTTCATAATGTTCTACATTTTTTTATTTAAATAATAAATTTTTAATCAAAAAAAATCAATTGAATTTTAAAAAAATATTTTGCATTTTAGGAAAAAAGCTTATTTTGTAAAAAGGCAAAATCAAATTTTTGATTTTTGATCTATCAACAATGGCGACTAGAAATCTAAACAATGTTGCGACTTTACTGAAAACACAAAATTCTTTTTTACAAGCTATTCGAAACTTGTCTTTTCGAATAAAAATAAAAGCTGTTTAATTAAAAAATTAAACAAAGAAAATTGTTTAATTGAAAAATCAAACAAAGAATAATGTTTAATTGAAAAATCAAACAAAGAAAAATTAGTAGTTAAAAACAAGACTAAAATACCTGATTATTTAAGTCCTTAATAAGTAAGTTTATGTATTAACAATTTACTTATAATATTAAAGGTGCTATTTTATTCAACAAAGTAAGTTATTTTACAATTTAATTCTGAAGATGTTTAAAAATACTTATAAGATAAATCTTTTGTTAAGAAGTTGGATCATGTTTGTCAAATATAAAAATCTTCGTAAAGATTAAGATCCATTTTTTTTGTACAGATATTTTTTAGCATATTTAATATATCTAGCAAAACATCTTATTTATATAATGTTTACTAAATAAATATTAATATGTTCTATCAAAATCATGATTTTAGAATATTTTCTGTCCTTAATAAATGTAAAATATATACAAATAGATGTATTAAATAAAAAAATAATCATTTTATTAATAGTTATAATAATCATTCTATCAATAGTTAATAATCATTCCTTTAATAATTAATTTTAAGGTCCCGTAGTGTAATGGTCATCACCTTGGACTTTGAATCCAATAATCCGAGTTCGAATCTCGGCGGGACCACTTTTTATAAAAATTTGCAATTTTATAATTTTTTTTTGATACCCCATTTTTTATGAACACACTAGAAAAAATTAAAGAAATAGAAAATGAAATAGCCAAAACACAAAAAAATAAAGCCACAAATAATCACATAGGAATTCTTAAGGCAAAAATAGCAAAATTGAGAAGAGAACTTATTACTGCACCAAGAGGCTCTAGTGGTGGAGAAACTGGTTTTGATGTGTCTAAGACTGGTATTGCCCGAATTGGGTTTATTGGATTTCCTAGTGTGGGTAAAAGTACACTTATGTCCCAATTGACTGGTATCCATAGTGAAGTGGCAGAGTATGAATTTACAACATTGACAGCTATTCCTGGCGTTATTACTTATAATGGGGCAAAAATACAAATTTTAGATTTACCGGGAATTATAGAAGGTGCTAAAGATGGTAAAGGTAGAGGAAGACAAGTACTGGGTGTAGCCAGGACATGTTCTTTATTAGTCATTTGTTTAGATGTATTAAAACCACTGACTCATAAAAGACTTATAGAAAAAGAACTAGAGTCTTTTGGTATACGTCTTAATAAAAATCCACCTAAAATTAAAATTAGTCGGGCAGATCGAGGAGGTCTTATGTTAAAAGGTAACCATTTAGATTATAATACAGTCAAATCTGTTTTAGCAGAATTTAGAATGAGTAATGCGGAGGTCATTACCAATGAACCATGCACCATTGATGATCTAATAGATACTATAGAAGGAAATAGAAAGTATGTTCCCTGTATCTACGTTTTAAATAAAATTGATGCTATTTCCGTCGAAGAATTAGATATTATCTATAGGATTCCGCACGCTGTCCCTATTTGCGCAAATTTAAAATGGAATTTTGATGTTTTTTTAAAGAAGGCATGGGAGTATCTTGATCTTGTGCGAGTATATCCTAAACCAAAAGGACAAACTATTGACTATAATGAGCCTGTTATATTAAGAAGTAAAAGGCGAAAAATAGAAGATTTTTGTAATAGTATTCATAGAGAAATTATTAAGAAGTTTAAATATGCGCTTGTCTGGGGAAAGAGCGTTAAACATAATCCACAAAAAGTGGGTAAGGATCATGTCCTAGAGGATTGTGATGTAGTACAAATTGTTAAAGATATTTAATATACATTAAAATTAACTTTTTTTTATAATGTGCAATTGTACATGGCTATTTTTTAATAACATAAAAAATTTTCATAGAAATTTTAATGTTTTTTAAGGTTATATTGTAAAATACTGTTATAAATGCATATTTGAAATAGCCTTTTCCTTCACTTACACTTATCTTTAGCATAAACTTAATGATAATACTTTTATAATGGAAACAGAACAAAACCTTCTAAAAAATATATTTACCAATTAATATTCAAATTTAAAAGTTTTTTAAGCGCACGGTTAAATAAAAGTTTATGCAACTTACCTTAACGGCTAATTGAGGTTTTTCTTGCAATCGAACAACATTTGTTAAACGATAAATGATTATTTCTAAAATATTGTTTAAATTACACCCTTATGGAAAAATTGCCTAATAAAGATATAGAACGAATGATCACTTTTATTAAACATGAAGCAGAAGAAAAAGTTAAAGAATTAGAAATAAGAGCTATACAAGAATACAATACTGAAAAATCAAAGTATATAAAAACAGAACTTGAAAATATACAAAACGATTTCGTGCATAAACAAAAACAACTCGAAATCTCTAAATTAAGAGAAGAGTCTAATATAATTAATAAGTACAAATTAGAATTTGTAAAAAAGAAGAATGATATAATTTCAGATTTTTTTAATTCTCTAGAACAGGCAGTATGTACAGAAAAATTAACAGAAGAATTAATAAGTGAAACTGTCAGTAAAATTAATTCTACTGAGTATATAGCAATGTGTAATGAAAAAGACAAGAAACTTGTCAGAAAAATATTAGGAAACGTAGAAATAAAAGAATTACCAGATCTAACATTGGGTGGACTTATTTTAATAAGCAAAGATAAAAAAACAATTGTTGACAATTCTTACAAAACTAGAATTGATTCTATAAGGAAATTTTATTGTACTGAAATAATCAAGACCATATTCAAATAACATTGTTTTACTTTTAAAATTGTAGTTTTAATTAATTTATCAGTTTTAATTGTAATTATATTACAATAAGCTTTTTTTCTATCTATTTCAAATACTAAAAAATATTTTCCATCATAAAAACTGAGCACGTCAAAAATCCTAAGATCATTTTTCGTTGAAAACTTAATTAATAAATAATTACTAAATAATGGTATATTAAACCCCCTCAAGTACTTTTGATTAATTGGTCATTTGGGAGTCTACTTAATAGTTTTAATTTTAATTTTTATATACCAATTTTTAAAAAATAAAAAAAAATAGTTGCATGAAGGATAATTTCATTAAAAACGAAATTGTATTTGTTTTACAAAATAAAGACAATCAATCTAGAATCTATAAAAAGGGATATTACTGCTTCAAAAACAATATAACACACTTATGTTTCTTTTATTCTGATATGGAAGATGTTTGGGTAATAGTCTTACTTAATGGTTGGATTAAAGTAAACAATAGAAAAGTAGAAAATGAAGCTTTAGCTATAACACAAAATCAATGTTATATTGAAATAGATAACGAATCTTTTTTATTTTTTTCATATACGAATCAAACAAAAGCAGCTAGTAAAGTTGTAACAGAAATAATAAGTAATGCTGATGAGAAAAAGGTATTTAAAGAAGATATAATGTTTTACATGTCTAATTTAAGAAATATTGTAGATTTGGAATCATATTTTGAGATTTTATTACATAATCCTGTTTTTGAAAGAGATGACAGCGGAATGATCAAAATGAATTATTTTATATATGGAATGTATAGATATTACGATATAAGATATTTATTATTAGCAGAATTTAAATATTATATGAGAATAGGTAAAATATTCCAAATTATAGAAATTTGTACTTTTAATCAAAACTTAGAATATTATAATTATATGTCTAAAAATATGGTACATTGTAGTAATGGAATATTTACTATACCAGAGTATTTGTATAATCTTGTAAATCATTCATATGTGTCTAAATTATTATATCCAGAAAATGAAAATTTTGAAATTTGTAGAATATGGAAATCTTGTTATGATTTAGGTAGTCAATACGAATTACAAAATATAAAAAAAACTAAAATAGATTTATCAGAAGATTTTAATATAAAAAAAAGCTGTAAGTCTGACGAACACAGCGGTGAAAAAATAAGTAAATTTTGCACCAATGCTCTTTGTGTCGACATGAAGCTACTTAGGAATTGTTTTACAGGTGTAGAGAAAACTAAAACGAAAAATCGTGTCACAAAGAAACGATCTCATAGTCTAGTAGAAGATAGAGGTAGTATTAATGATAAAATTTGGATGTTTAATAAAAAACCAAATGATATCTAATTAATAATTGTCCCTAAGTATTGATATAATATACGAATTATATAATATCTAGTACCTTAGGTATAAAGGGGATATTAGATAATAATATGTTTTTTATAAAATAGACATAAAATATTTTGTAAATTTAATATTTTAAATTAAATTGTAATTAATGACAGTTCAAATTTTCAGGTTTTTCTAATTAAAATTTTGTAAATCATACAGACTCATTTTGTCACTGAATTTGAATATGCTTTACAATACGACATTTTTATTTTTTAAATTAAAATACAAGACATGTTAATTTATGAACATTTGAATTCTGAATTAATTTAAGTTGTTCTTTTTTAATTATTCTCATTGTATACAGACTTACTCACAAAATGCGGTTTTAAATTCTTTTAGTTAAAATTTTATATTTAACAATAGTAATAATTTATGTTAAAACAGCCTCAAAAGCTTTTATAGCTTTTATAATTACATCTTGTTTAATATTTTGAATATTATTAAAAGGAAGTTTTTATCAATAAAAAAAATATTTTTAATTTTTTGCATAAAGGTGTTAGGTAACAAAAAACGCATCTTTAAATTATTCGAAATATAGACATCTATTATTAGTTTTTTAAAATAAATTCTATACAAGGATGTACTAGTTAAACTGTAAACATAAAAATAAATTCTATACAAGCATGTATTATTTAATCTATAAACATATGTGTATTACATTTGTATATTCTGGTGCTATGTAAACCCCATTTTAATTTTGTATTGAATTACTAGGTGACTTCAAAATTTTGAAAATGCATAATTGAATTCCAATAAAAGCAATTTTAATTGAAAAAATATAATAACAAAACTTCGTTTTATAGTCATCCGCATTTTGTAGTGTTTTTTACAGTTAACAGTTTTATTAAATAATTATAATAGTTACACCATATCTTAAAAATATACCAAGTTCTCTTATTTTACTGTATGTAATTTATTACTTAATACTGTTTAAATTGCATAATTTTCTAATAGTCACATATACTTTTTTATCTTTAAGTTACATTCAAAGTCAATTTGAATATGTTACTACTCTTTTTGTTTATGCATTTGCAATAGAAATATATTTTAAATTATTTTTAATAATTTCATATACTTGATATTTTAAATTCTAGTCTGATTATTTTCTAATTATTTTTTTTACCCATGGAAAATAACTTTGGTAGTTTTGTAAGACTTTTAATGTTCAACCACAACAAAAATATGACTACTAAAAAGTCGGATGTAAGAGACTTCTTTAAAATTAACAATACAGACATGTGTAAGTTAATAGAGCTTACTAAAGAAAATATTAAACTATTAGGACTTGAATTGTTAGGAGTAGATAAGAATGAAATTGTAGACCCAATACAAAGTGACAAATATTTCCTTAGAAAGTTGTCTGGTCTAAAAGTTTCCAAACCTTGTAATATACAGAATAAAATGATAATTGTTTTTACACTTATCTTATTATTAGACAATAAAGTCAGTCTTAGTTTACTTGTCAGTTTTTGTCTTAGACTGACTATATTTGAAAAAGATAATATAGAAGAATATTTGATGTATCTTAAAAGAGAAGGTTATCTTTCTGTCTCTAAAGATGATGATAATGAAGTTGTAATAGGATTAGGTTTTAAATATTATGTAGAATATGGTGATACTGATTTATTGGCTATATTAGACAAAGAGGTTACAATTTGATAATTGTAATACAATTAATATTCTTAGAACTTGATATTATTGATAACTTAATAATGTTTTTATAATTTAAATATGTTTTTATTAATTAATTATGATCTTATTAATTAAATATGATATTTAAATTAATAATGTTTTTATAATCTAATAATGTTTTTATAATTTAATTATGATGTTTTAATTTATTTAATTATATGATGTTTTAATTTAGCGTAGAATAATCTGATTTGTTATAGATTTATGCAAAATAAAATAAATTTTATTTCAATGATTACTTTAAGTATTTATACAGACATATTAACTTAGATATTATTGTCTAATTAAAGTTATCATTTATTATGTTTATACTACTTTTATATTGTATAATTGTAAAAGTTTTAATTTTTAGTATTAACTATGTTTCTAATAATATTTTATTTAACTGTAGAAATATAAGTTAACGATTTATTTATGCAGAATTTCTAACCCTTAAAATGTTAAATTTAGAAGACTACTACGAAGACATACCTGTTGCCAACCAATACTCTGCTCAAGGGGATTTTGAGGGTGCTATTAATATCTACAGTAAGATATTAGATGATATAAATCCTGATGATGAGACTGTCCCTTATTTGTATCTTAATTATGCTAACTGTCTAATAAAAAACAGTAACCAATATTTCATGGAAGAAATTAAAAATATTTATGCAGGTTTTGATTTGAAAGAAAGACAGGCTTATGAAGATGATTTAGAAAATGCATGGAGTCTTCTTGAAATATGTAGATCATCATTTACAATTCTGAAAGATGATTATTCTTTATCTAAGACTTATTTTTTATTAGGAGAGATTTCTTTACTGAATAATGAATTTAGAGATGCTTTAAGGGATTTTATAGAATGTGAAAGTTTGTACAAAAAGAGTCAAGTAGAAGATACTGAGTTTATAGAATTATATCTTAGTATGTCTAGTGCTTATGAATTCTTAGAAGATATAGATATGTCTATTACAATATTAAAGAATATAGTAGAGATATCTAAAATTTATGATTTAGACTATTTAGATATAATTGATAAGATTGAAGAGTTAGAGTTAAAGAAGGAGATACCAAAGGGTATAGTAAAAGAAGAGGAAGAAGATAAGAGTGAATTTCAAGATATTAATAATTATAAGAAAAGAATAAATTAAATGTATTAATATATTTTATAATAATAAATTTTTGTATTATATAATTATATTATGTATTAATGCACAATATATTTAAGTTTTTGTCTGATGATTTTTAATTTTAATAAAACATTGTTGTACAATTTATGTTTGTTAAAGTTTATTTAAATGATTTTTTATTGCATTAAGACAAGGTTAAACAATTTATATTGACGCATTTATTTTAAATGAATAAATTACTTTTCTTCAGTATAAAGTAGACAAATGTGTCTTTATATTTTTAAATATGTAAAATTACAATATAAAGCATTATGTTAGTCATATAATCCTTATATTTATAAAATATAATATCTTTATTAAAATTTATGTTTAATATTAAGTATATATCTCTATTAATAAACCAGACAAGTATTGATATGTTATATTTATTATTCATGCAACTTTTTATTAATTAAGTTATACCTAATCTTATACAGATATTATTTTTATCTCTTTATCTTTCATTACCACCTTGTCACTGATTCTTAACATTATAAATATTATCTCTTTATATTTCTTAATAAAACTTTGCGTACTACTTAAAGTAATAAAAATGTCAAAATTCTCAATATAAAACATATTGACACCTGTCATAAAATTATAATTATAATTCTCTAGATACACTGGTATATCATTAATATCAGACAGTATAACTTTATTATATAGACATATCTTATGGTTTCTAATGCTTAATATTCTAGGTATCTCATCTTCGATCTTATGAAAGATATCTGTACAATCCTCTGAACACATAGTAAGACAAACGGGATCTCTTTCGACTATTATAGAAGGAATAGAGTGAGGAAGTATAAAATCATCTGTAAGTTTAGTAAAGGTGTCATTTTTTACTACAAAAGAGTCTCTTTCTACATACCCTTTTAGTAAAATAAATATATCTTTGTACTTACAACCTACTAGTTTTATAATACCAGAAGGGTCTTCTAATATCTTGTTACCTTCTTTGTTAATATAAACATACCCAAATATATTAGAAATTGTATTATTTAGATCTGTTATATTAGAAATAGTATTATTTAGATCTGTTATATTAGAAATTGTATTATTTAAATCTGTTAAATTATAGTATTTTTCTTTTAAGAAGTTATAATGTTGAATCAAAGATGTATATTTGTACTTGTAAGGTATTAGGGTGTACTTATTATTAATAAGATTCTTTAGTAGATCCAAATCTATAAATGTAGAAAAAGATGTCTTTTCTAAATCTACAACCGTAGTAGTAGATGTCTTTTTGTATTCAGAGAGTATTTCCTTGATATCTAAGTGTGTAGAGGATAATAATAATAGGGCTTCTTTACTAAGTTTAATATTATTCTGTACAGTCCAGAGGTTGTAAATCTCTTTTTGTCTATTCATGAAAAAGGGATTTAAAATGTCATGTTTTACTTATGAGAAGGTAGTTTGCAAAAATTCAGATGAAGAAATAAAAATAAAATTAAAGAGATTTATATTTATGCAATAAAAAATAAATTTAAAAGATTTCATGTTTATGCAATAAAAATAAATTTAAAAGATTTCATGTTTATGCAATAAAAAACAAATTAAAGAGATTTATATTTATGCAATAAAAATAAAATTAAAGAGATTTATATTTATGCAATAAAAATAAAATTAAAGAGATTTCATGTTTATGCATTAAAAATAAAATTCAAATTTATGCAATTAACAATTTATATTTATGCAGTATAAAATTATACAATTTAATTTTATTTCATTTTGATTTTTTATTCTCTCTTTTTACTTTATGTAGTAACTCATTATATTTATCTAATAATAAATTGTATTCTCCTTGATTATTCTTTAACTGTTTTAATAATATTTCATCACTCTCTATTTTCTTATTAAGTTTTCTTATTTCTTCTTCTTTATCATTTGTAGAAGATACAATTGAGTCTACAAAAGACTGTGAATTCCCAATTTGTTTTTTTAGTATCTTCACTGACTCTTCTTCTTTGTATAGACAATTTAACATATTAATAAATATCTTGAATATTACAGACAAGTAGAGAGTAAACCCTGTAAGAAATAAATTCCTTTCTGTATGGTAAAATACATCATGGTGTATATTTCTTGTTAATTTAACAAGTGCATCTATAAACATAATAAGTATCATTGTAAAGATTACATAGAGTAGATGTAGTAAGGGAGTAAAAGCTCTAGAAGAAGTAATAAATTTTATTACACCTTTTTTTAATGTTTTAGGAATAGGTAGAATTAGAAAAGTAAAAATTATCATTTCTGTGAAAAGGACTGTTTTTACAAGATTTGTAGTAATTCCCATTTTAAGGGTTCATGTTTCAAAAGTTTATATTTTTAAGATTAACTTAAAAAAGTTATTTATTTCGAAAAAATACAATTTTAAATATTTGTTCAATAGTAATTTTATTTGTTCAATAGTAATTTTATTTGTAATTATATTCTATTTGTAATTATATTCTATTTGTAATAATAATATTCTATTTATAATAATTATATTCTAATTATAATAACAATAATCTATTTATAATAGTAATAATAATAATCTATTTATAATAGTAATAATCTATCTTTAATAGTAATAATGATATTCTATTTGTAAATGTTAGGGATTTATATTTAATAAATTCACCCTTATTTTACAATCATCTTTATCAGTAATAATAATATTCTATTTGTAATAATTAATAAAATTATAAAACTTTTAAGCAAACGTATTTAGATATTGTAAAAATTTATAAAATCAAAATATTATGTCCTTTATTAAAACAAACTAGTTTATTAATATCAAATTAATTGTATGTCTTTATAAATTTCTTTAAATTTTCTTTTTTACCCATGGAAAATGTTTATCCTACGTGTGAAAAAGTCGAATTTGAAGAAATCTACGGCAAAAAAAGAGAAAACTCTTTTCCACCAAAAAATAATAATACATTTGTATTTAAAAGTAATAATACATTTGTATTTAAAAGTAATAATACATTTGTATCAAAAAATGATAATACATTTGTATCTAAAAATAATACACCAGTAAATTTTAAATATAAAGAAGGAGTAAAATATAAATGGTATAATAAAGTAGAAATAAGTACATATGAAAGAAATTATTTTAAAAAAGAAATTGTTGATTTTTTACATATTAGAAATACAATAGTAGAGATGTATAACTCTTATAAGACATTTTTAAATGTTAATATAATTATTAATAAGTTATCATTTCATAATATTTACGATGTACTTAAAGTATATGACTTTTTAAGTAAACTTAAAATTATTAATAATAGAGATATTATTGGAGAATGTTTAGATAAATTAAACTATTTATCTTATAATAATAAAGTAGATAGTAATAATAAAGTAGATAATAATAAATTAGATAATAATTATAATATAAG
>DWCF01003294.1:0-20174 GCA_018230265.1 Delias oraia | reverse complement strand
TAAGAGAACACCCTACCACGCGCTACAGTCCGCGCTTTGGTTGTGTTACCAGCTTTATACGCCACTTAAGCGGTATTTTTAAGGGTCTTCGATATCCTCGCTAACTCTGCGAAACATAGTACCAAGTACCGTTTCACGCTGAGTATTCTGTGAGTCCGTGATATTACTTCGGACGAGCTGGGCCAATTAGTGCGTCAGCGCATGCTTCCCACAGGTACGACAGTATTAAGACACTCCAGAGAGATTATACATTCAATTAAAATTATCCGGATCTATTTCGAACTTATGGTTGAACTTATGTTATTAACAGTTTCTACATTCGAACCTGATATTCTAGCTTCATGGTACACTTATAAAACCATTAAGCCGTGAGAAAAGCTATTAAGCTTTAAAAAGAATATACTTTCATAAATTGTAGGAAGGTATCAAGATTATATCAATTTTCAAACAAACCAAACAAGAAGGCCATTCGTTTAGGCGTTACGATTGTGATTAAAAACTAAGTATTAGTAAAATATTCCTGAAGTAGCTGGAATGAAAATTTTAAATATTTCCGAAGGTTTTGTTTGTGAATTGAAATGGTTAGTGTTTAAATCCTTTAGAATCACGTTGATAGGATGTTGAGTTACGTGAAATGTGGATATCCTACTGAGAATTAATTAGGAAATTTTAGAGAATGCAAGTCAAAAGCAAAAAGTTTCTAGGATTTTTCCTAGTAATCCTGTTAATTGTATAATTCCTGAATTATAATAACTAAACTGAGATGTTGGTTAGGCCTTTTTATGTATTTACGACTTCATAATCTCAATAGTCAAGTCAAACTAAATAAAATTTACATTTTTTTGACGTTTCAGGTAATCGCACGTTCTAACATCAGTATATTCCTTTTTTTTTATCAAATACAATGAAGTAAGTCATAGGTTCATGTTTTTATCATGCGATCACTAAAGCTTCCTTAAAATGGCATAATTAAATATCAGTAAGCCAATAACGGTATTCCAATTCGTTAAATCACGTTAACTCTTTTCAAAGCAGCCACGTTCTTGACGTTCGTTAATTGAAATTAATTCTCAGTGAGTACCTTTAAGTCGGGGATTAAGGAGACAAAGCCTTTTGATGTGGACAAAATCGGAGTTGATTGCTTTGTGGGTTTAGCGCACTTCACAGTCTTCGCCTTAGCTCTGGCTATCTTGGATAGTACGTTTCTTACTTCTTTTATTAAGAAAATCTACACATAAGAAGTAAGACAATTTTTAAGTTTGTATGTATGAACGTAGTTTATTATAAGCGCAGAGTGGGTGTCCCGCCACACGATGGAAAGACGATCTAACGAAGGTCACGGGCGACCGCTGGATCGAACGAAGATCGCAGTGGGTGGGCGTCTTTGGGGGAGGCCTATGTCCAGCAGTGGACTTGAATGGGCTGATGAAGAAGAAGAAGAAGATGTATTTTTTTATGTATATTTTTATAAGACCTTACTACTTTGGTGATCTTACTACTTACTATAGGTTTGAAGTTTAATAATAAATTTTCTTTAAATAAATATTCAACATACCTACATAATTTTTTTATACTAATATTTATGTCATGATTGTAGTATAAAATTTTGTATTATATTAAAAATAACGCTCGCTCAGATGTCGTCCTATCCAGTACCACACCTGAAAAGTCGATATTTTAAAAAAATAATCTCCATTTTTGTAGTCGGGTATTAATTTATTATCCGGGTTGTAAGTAACCTCCTACCTTATTAACCTTGAGTTATAAATAATGTAACTAACACGAATTTCATAACATCATCATCATTTCAGCCCCATTGGACTTCGATGAATACCTGTCGGAGGCGACCTACATCTTATACATATACAAAAATTCATTCAAGACGATTAAGCGGTGCAACATATTTATTCGCACAAAGTTTGCCCTTATTATGACAAACCCAATGTAAAATAATTATCAAGTTTGGTACAGTCGTTCAAAAATTATAGGCGTATCTACAATTTGAAGAAGATTCTTTGTCTGACTGACAGAGTCATCAATTAACCATATTGATACGTAAATAAACTTCAAAAAAATTGAAACGCTACTGTTGAAAGATTATGTTATCTTTTTAGATCCCCTTAGCAACCCAACTTTAAAGAGTTATAGATCACCTACACGTTCATATGCCAATATGTGTGTAAAATATGAAAACAGTCAAATTAACAAAGTTTATACATTCACAGAGAAATTTGGATGAAGAAATTTCTAAGAAATTAATTGAAATTCAGTAAGTGTAAGAAGAGATAAACATCAGCTGTGAATCGAGTTTGTTGCTGAACTTTATAAGGTGAGCTGGAAGTTGATTCAGGAGTGGACCCTTATCTGTCCGGATCTAGGGGATCCATTTATTACTTGGGATGGCTTACTGATCGAAAATATACTGTAATTAATCTTCAATCTCTTGTGTCAACTAAAGACTTATTAATTAATATAATATTATTAGTGAGGTTCTTGCGCCTCAATTATTGAGATATTTTTGAAAGGATGAAGTTCAAAATTAAATAGTGTTATGAGAGACATATGATTAGTGCCAGGTGGTAGATTAAAATCATTATTATTTTGTGAGATTGATACTTACGCGATAGTCTATGACATAAAGTAGTCAAGTTTTTTTTATTAGAAGAGAATTTGGACTGAATTAAATGATTAATTATATACATTTTTTATAAGATAACTTTATACGATGAACAAGAGAAAAGTTAAATTGAAAATCTCATACAGTGTAGTGTGAAGTGAACCGAAAAGTGTCAAGAGATACGAAAACTTGGGATCACAATGTAATGTTCACTTGCTTTGTATTTTTATACTTCCGTTTATTATGGAAACAGTTTGCCGTTTCAATTTAGTTTTTTAATTAGTTTTTAAGTTAATATTTATTTTTTCATTAACGTGTAAAGAAATTACATTTTATATTGAAATTTTAAAATTTTATACAGTTACTGTAGCATATAATGTGGCAAGAAAATGAAATAAGTATTACAATATATATTATTTTTTTATAAAGTCATATAAATTTGTTAATAATTTATAGCGTTGAAATGTTATGTTCAATAAATTATAATACACATTAATGATTCTAATATTGCAATTTAATATATTTTTAAAATACATAGTTGAAATATTATAATGATAGTTTAAATTTATTTTATAAGGTTACAAATACCAACTTTAAATTATTCGCATGGTCTATTTAGACCACATTTCTGACCATAGACTAGGCGAAAATGTTTTTTTTTATAGTAATATAATTTTTAATATAATTTAAAAAAAAATTAAATACAAATAAAATTTGTTTATTTTTAAAATACATAGTTGAAATATTATAATGATAGTTTAAATTTATTTTATAAAGTTACAAATACCAACTTTAAATTATTCGCATGGTCTATTTAGACCACATTTCTGACCATAGACTAGGCGAAAATGTTTTTTTTTATAGTAATATAATTTTTAATATAATTTAAAAAAAAATTAAATAATAATATTTCCTCATAATAACAGATAGCATTTTACATTAATATAAGTTACTTAATTACAATGCATACATTAAAATAAATACAGTGTTGCAGTTTGAGGTTAATAATATATTTTTTAATATATTTTATGATATAGCGGACAAATGAGCATATAGGTCTTCTATATGGTACGAGAACACCGCCGCTCGTAAACAATCGCACCACAGTCCGCGCACTGGTTGTGTTGCTGGCTTTTTAAGTCGTTTAAGCCGCACTTTCTAAGGCCTCCAATATCCTCAATCACTCAGCGGAAAACAGTACAAGTACCGTTTCACGCTGAGTATTCTGTGAGCCTGTGGTATCACTTCGGCTGAGACGGCCCAAATAGTACGTTAGTTTATGCTTCAGCATAGTTTTCCTACAGGTGGTATACCAATAATATTAAAATAATAAATTTGTATCTAAACATTAAACTTTAACCAATATTACAGGTTATTAAGTAAAACTAATATCAATATTTTGTTCTTATAGCAACTAAGAGAGTATTTATTATATCTAATTAAGTCATTTATAATAAGACAACTCACACAGTATTGCATTATGGTAGCTTATAATAATTACAACTGTTTCAGTTTCAATTAATTATAGTTCACATTATTATTAAATTACAGCCACCAACACTAAGCGAACAATCGAATACAGCTGGGTAAATCGCCAAACCACATCGAAATTTATTATTTTTGATAGAAGCTGTACTGGCGGTAATCCAACAGATATGAAATAGATAATTTTGGTTGCAGGCTTAGTGCAGCATGCGCTGAGGTGAGAGTTATTGCTTCTCTTGCAATCCTACCTCTTCTTACAGACGTGCTCCGCATACCCAATATATTTTAACTGCTGTATGTTTTATGATCTCCTGGTACGTGTTTGATTTATAGGTTGAACAGTTTTCATTTAAATAGAGCGCGAGACTGCATTGCAAACTGTTACAAATTAAATTAAAATTATATGTAAAATATACGTTCTCTGTTCATATGCGATAGAATATATACTAGTAGCATTCATATTTTGAGAGCCTGTAAATTTTTACCATGAAGCTCGATGTATCGGGTTCGAATCCCAGTCCTGACATTAATTATAATTTAATTTATAATCTATTCAGTCTCTGGAAAGGTTTGACAGTTGCCGGGCGAGTGTCCTAATACTGTCACACCTATGGGAGAACCATGTTGAAGCATATGCTGACGCACTAATTGGGTCGGCTCGTCCGAAGTGATACCACGGGCTCACAGAATGCTCAGGGTGAAACGGTACTTGTATTGTTTCGCAGAGTTAGTGAGGATATCGGAGACTCTTAAAAGTGCCACTTAAGCGGTGTAAAATGTCTGAAACACGCGGAATGTGTCGCGGTTGTTCATGAGCGGCGTTATTCTCTTACCATATGGGAGAACCACCTGCTCTGTAGTTCGCTATAGAATAAAAAAAATATATGTTGATGCCTTTTTTAGTATATCAATTAAACAATTATTTAAAAATACATTTGATAATGTTTAAATATTAATTTAATTTACAATCTAACTTTTATAGATTGGATAATCGTAGTTTTACGCAATGTGTAAGTCACGTAATAATAAACATTCTACATTTTCTTGTCATACATTATATGACAATAGTTATCATAAAATATTGTATGCAATATGTTTTCCATATCGGGTTTCATCAACACTCGCGGCTTTTACTACGAAAAATAAAATTCAAACACAATAAATAAACAATAACTTTTTTATTTGACAGAGCGTAAATAATACTTTATGTGATACATAAGCCGATCGTAATATGGCCCCATAAACCCTGGATCTGCATCGGTTATCAAATTGTGAACAACTTTACGACTGCGTCGGGTGAAATGTGATAGCATGGGAAGGTCAACTGAATTTCTTACTAGTACCAGACAATGGGTCGTAAAAATGGTAGAAGATTGGCTTCTTAAGCATAGGTTTTTATTTTAATTATTTGATATTGATTTTGCTTAACTAATAGTTACAAAGAATTTGTTTTAAATGATATTTGAAGGCTGGCAGCGCATCTTTGGCTCTGCAGTGGCTGGAGGTGTCAACGGGCGGAGTACCGCCTATTCTAGGTGAACCTCTTGAGTTTTTGTCACCGATTTTATAGGAAAAAATTATTTTCAAATACCCCAAAAATTTGATTTTCTCATTATTTTGTTTATACATAATTTTAAACTATTAAATTTTAAAATTGATAAAAGATATTTTCATATCAATTTCATATATGAAATGGACAGATTGTATAGAATAAATTGCATTAAATAAAATAGTTAAATTTAAAATTCGACAACATCTTCGTGCAAAGGATTGTCTTATCTGTTCAAAGCATACAAGCATACCAACTGCAAACAAAATACGCTGACCTACATTGTTGCACACGACTTGAACATCTTACATGTCTCAAAAGTGCTCTCTCAAATACTATTCCGTTATGAAAATCCATACTGGTGTAATTGTGGCCGATATAGCACACACGGCGTTGCGACTTGCTTCGTTCGTAATTGCTTTTGCTTCGTAATTAGGTTTATTTGTCGATTTAAAATTTCAAGTAATCATATTATTCAATTAAAAAGTAACGACATTGATTTAACAAGATATATTTTTATAATAGATTTATAATGATTATAAGATTTTTTAAATTTCCTTATGACTGTTTCCAATTTAATTATAATACCGTTTCTATATACCACTTCGGACGAGCCGGCCGAATTAGTGCATCCGCATATGCTTCAGCATGGCTTTACTACGAAATAAATCGTGTAAGAGATTTTTTACATGCATCCATTATATTATATAATATTATAAACGGATATAGATTCAAATTCATCTCTTATTGATTTAAAACCTACTTAAGGCTGATCAGTGGGTTAAATATGAGGCAAAGCTGTGGCGCTGTGCCAAATGTTATGTGCATGTGCATTTTGGACCGTAGATAAGTCACATAACCACTTCAAGTAAATCAAGCACCTCACTTAATCAACGATGAAAAGTCTAAATGGAAATCGATACATTTTTTTTTAAATATAAATACTAATCTAGGCAATTTTTTTAATAAACGTTTAGATTCGAATCTTTTAATAAATGTTTACTCTTTCTTAACTTTACGATAACGTGAGTGAGGATTGCCCGTGACATTATACCGCTCAAACGATGTAAACAGCCAGCAAAACAACCCAAGCGTGGATTGAGGTGCGGTTATTACTTTCTATCATAAAGGAGACCCACCTGCTAAAAAACTTCTTGGTCATGCCACTTTTTGAACGGAAATCTGGACAGTAATTAAAAAAAATTGTCATATCACTATTAGCGTTTTACGTGTTAAAAATACGCTTATGTTTAGCATACAGATTGCAATAAAAATAAGAATATTTCTTTTTTTGGAATACAAGAAAACTAAATTTAAAAGGAGAAAAAGGAATCGAAACAACATTTTACATATATTGTTTTACACCACTGTTGGCAAACGAGCAGAAGGGACACCTAGAGCATGCGGTCCTCTGCCCATGAACACTCCCAGCCATTGCAGAGCTGCGAGTGCGTTGCCGGCCTATATATCTCTTATATAGAAGTTATAAAGATTAAATGAAGAAGATATTGTGGCTTAGCTTATATTGTATTCATTTTTATTCACTATTTAATTAAAAACTCATTGTTAAGGCAAAATGGGCAAGTAATTGCAATGCAATTAACAGCTATCCCTCCCGGGCGACGCAACTAACATTTCGGAAAATTGAATTAAATTACAGAATAGGCTACTATAAGCAATATATAATAGATATAAATTAAGTTGAACTTAAAGATTATTAAATAATTATAATTTATTATTGATAATATTTACGATAAAGAACATGACTTAGTATTATTGCTTTAAAAGTAATACTTAAGTTAATCAAAAATTGTAAATGTATAGGTTAATTAATATTTCATTACTTTCATTTATCAAATAATATTAATATATCAAAAAAATAATTTAAAAAGTTATCTAATAGATCAAGGTTTTGATTTGATAATAATCTAACTTTGTTTGAACGTTCCTTCATTGAATATCCCTTGGTTTCATTATAGACGACAATTCAAAAGATTTATTCCAAACGTCTTTCTTCTATCGGATTAGTTCGTCGGGATTTTTATCCACTCCTTTGAATCGACGAGCAATCTAAATAATTTCATTTCATTTTACGAATGAGGTCTGACTATGTGACGTTCTATTTAGTTAGTTAATACTGATTGGACCACTTGGTCCCGGTAAGTTGTTGAAATTCGTAACATAGTTGTCGAAAGTCTATTTAACAACATCACTCACTTTCTAACAAGTCAATCTTTGCTGAGGTATGTCTCATGTCAAGTTTTTAACTGTCAGAGTGAAATAGGTCTCGTGGTTGTATCCTCACAACAAAAGTTAAAAATGTTTATAGGATAACTGTAAAGAATAATATTAAACTGATTATTTATAAGTAAATATATTATGTTATTTTTTATTTTATAGCGGATAACGGAGCAGGCGGGTCTCCTATATGACAAGGAACATCGCCGTCCATGAATGACCGCGCAACATTCTGTGCATTGGTAGTGTTGCCGGCTTTTTACGCCGCTTAAACTGCAATTTTAAGGGATTCCGATATCCTCACACACTCTGCGAAACGCAGTACAAGTACCATTTCGCGCTGAGTATTCTGTGAGCATGTGATAACACTTCGGACGAGCCGGTCGAATTAGTACGTCAGCATATGCTTCAGCATGGCTCTGCCAAGGGTGTTAAAAATATTAAAATTTTCATATTATTTCAATTTTATTAAAGGACTTCTATTGAATTTAGACGAAGGTGATAAAGCTCTCTCTGCAGATGGTGTATATTGGCATCGTAACTGATCGTGCGTGCTACTGAACTTTTAGATCTCACAAATACGAATCACAGAGAGAATACAGAGATTGTTAAACTGTTCTCAAGAAAATTTCATTTCTTTTGTTGAGATTAAATTTGAAAGAACTCATATAAAAAAATCTTTATAGAGAAATTCTCATGTGGCTTTGTATTCAGGAGGTTCTAAATTTAAAGCCTGATTATCATGATAGAAATGTAGAAAATTTATTTCATCAGTTATGAGTCACCACAATCAATGCGCGGACTAAGACGTGGTTGTCTATTGGTGGCGATGTTTTTTTACAATATAGGAGACCCACCTGCTCCTTTCTCTGCTATACAATAAAATAATAATAATAAAAAGATTAAATGAAAGAAAAAACTAAATTAAATTAATCTTCCTGAATTGACATCTGCCGTTTTTATTTAACGTATTGTAGAAATGAAGCATTTCATATCATTGTTAATATATGCAGTTCTGTGTGTGCAAAAATTCCTAGGAATAATACTTCACAATGTAAAATCTCTCACATCTTTTTTTTGTGTTCATCCAGAAATTGTCTCCTGTTTAAATATTAGGTATACATTGTACATAATCTACTGTTTTTGAAGGCTCCACTGGGACGTCCAATTGTACCCGAATGCAAGTATAACTTTGCCAGTTAACTTAACGAAACTTTGAGAAATACATTTTGATTTACTTTGTGCATTCCGAGCACGGTGCATTTGTAGTTTATTATTGTGATGCTGAATGTTGTATCCTTCGATGTTTTTGGATTACTTATCTTAAAATTTGGCAGATGCATCGAGTTTAAAAAAAATGTATTGTTACTGTAAGTCGTTTAACAGATTCGCGGAAACTAAAAGTTAAAATATTTGGCCACCATATTATATTGTGCTATATCCCGCTAAAAAAGCAACGACAATTCCAAAACAACGTCTTTGATGTCAATAGTAGATTTTCCAGTTAAAATTACAATCTTGTTAATTTAAAATAAATATTGAATTACAAAAATCTTTTAACGCAGCCATGAATCTTGGATTCTGTTACTAACATTTGGATTCCAAGCAAATAAAAGTAGAAATTTGTAATAAAAAAAATTCACCTTAAAACTTTATTGTAGATTAAGATTAAGGTTACATCAGATTAAGGTTTTCACCTGAAATTTGAGTCAATAAGAAGAAATGATGTTGAAAGAAGACATCAGAATCTACATAATGGATCAACAACAGACTACAGAAGTATCTTCATCTAACTTTTTTTACTTTCACTTTTGGTTTCACGTTGTGTTTTGAATATGAATGAATATTTCGAAAGCTCCTAAAATACCGTTTTATTTAGTTTATTTTCACATTTTATATTTATTTATTTTATTTTTACAGTTTTATTTAGTTCTTGAGATATCTGAATTTTTATATAAGATATTATGTATAAGTTATTGTAATATAAATAATTTATTTAAAGTAAATTAAAGTATTATGTTAAATGATGTATAATCTCATTTTTACAATTCGCATTAGAGAAATACCAACTATGACGAAGGAATATTTTCCAAATCAGAAAAACAAATATTGAAGCTAACAAACCATGGCAGACCCTTCATGGGTACTCATAAATCATCGTTGAGGTCCAGGGAAGAGTTCGATTTATAGAAGGGCTAACGAGAAAGTGCTCTCAGCCGCGATTGAAAAATGATTTGTTCATAGCGAGATTTATGAAGGCTGACGCTGAATCTGCGCTTTGTGAATATGACTGCTATGGTAATATCATGAGACTCATACTTGGCAGATTAAAAAATAAAAACAACGCATTTCTCAATAAAATTGTAGTACTATTAGCTTTTGAATGTCATTTGATATAAATAAGAATTTAGCCACCGTGTGGGTACAGATGTATTTTTTTAAATCAAGCCTAATTCCTTAGTATTGTTAGATAAACTATATTAAAATTTATCTTAAGAAATACCATAATTTTTATTAAAAAAAAATATTATACTAATTTAACAGAGGCAATTTATTTAATTTTTTAATGTTTTTTTCAAATTTGTTGTAATTTTTAAAATCAGTGCATAAATAAATATTATATTACAACAAGTGTTATATTGTTTTAGTAATTTTAATGAAAGCTTAATTAATTTATATATTATAATATCTTATGCATATTTCTTTACCAGAATAATCTAGTAGTGCTGTCCTTAATGACAGTGCGGTAATAATGTTCTCAAGTTAGTTTGGTATTGTAATAATTACGTCAGCGAAACATTCAAATTATCTATTATTTATATATTAATTGGAGCTGTAAAATAAGCGATATTTAGTTATGTTATATACAAACTTCATATACAAGGAACACTTTCAATTTGTACACAAATATAACATTCAGAACGACATTTATCTCAATTATTTTTAAATCGGTCATATTACATTTGTTTTTTTTTTTTGAAAAGACGATTGGACGTTATTAATATTGAATGCTTAAGGTAAGATTAATTTTTCAATAAATTTACTTTATTTCATTCACTTATTACTAACTGGTAAGTTTAACTTTAACTTTTTATAGTATAGCGGACAACGGTGAGTCTCCTATATGGTAAGAGAACACCACCGCCCTTGGACAACCGGGCCACATTCCGCCCATTGGTAGTGTTGCGGGCTTTTTACGCCACTTTAGTGGCATCTTTATGTGCATCCGATATCCTCACTCACTCAGCGAACACAATACAAGTACCGTTTCATGTCGAGCATTCTGTGAGCCTGTAAGTATCACTTCGGAGGAGCCGGTCCATTTAGTGCGTCCGCATATTCTTCAGCATGGCTCTCCCACGGGTGAATTACTTTTTTATAATTTGATTTCATAATTTTATTCATAAGTAATATATAAACAATTTATTTACCATTATATTATGTTTAGTGGCCACTTTGATAATACCTTGGTTAATTAACGCCATTGATTTGTATGTTCAGAGTTGAGTGTAGCGGTTACTGAAGAGATTAGATTAACGTGCATTAAAATCATAATGTTGTTTTGATAAATTGTCAAAAATCTATAAATAGTTATGTTTTTACTTATTTATTTTTAATAATATTATACAATAGTTTATTAATTGTATAAGGGACATATGAGCATGCATGTCGTTGAAGATAACCGCCCCCGATGGAAAACCACGCCGCATTCCGCGATTTCTTAAGCAGTTTAACTTGGTGGGCATTCAGGATAGCTTCACACTCAGAAAAAGACAGTACAAATAATGTTTCGCGCTAGTATTCTGTGAGCCCTTGGTATCACATGTGCGTTATCGTAGCTCTACCACAGAAGAGACGTTATTAAGTTAATCGCTGTCAAATCCTTTCGAAAACCAAATATCATTTATAAATCGCGTACGGCGACCGCGTAGCCACGAGTTTTAGATATATTATTTTATTAGAAGATGTTTCAATAAAAATTGTGGCAGTAAAAATTCTTAAAACATATCTTAATTAATGAATAACAAGGATGTCAAAGGTAAATAAGTACCTACATATATTCTGGAGGCCGGTATCGCATCCTCGGCTCTACAAGAGCTTGGTGTATCCATGGGTGGAAGACCGCTCGCCTTAGGTGAGCCTCCTGCTTGTTTGCCATCAGTGGTGTAAAAAAATATATTAATATGAATAAAATAATTTGTGTTTATGATAATTTGATATTTGAAAATTTCATTTGTCGTTTAACTTGTGTTTTTCAACGAAGTGGAACTTGATCTAAAAACTCGATAGGCAAATAGAACAGCTTGTCGAAGCAAAGATAGCTTTTAAATTGCAAAATCGTTCGATTTGTATTTACAAAAAGACTTAAATTGTTAGCTTAGTCTTTTCTATTATTCAATCTGTTAATGATAATAGAAAGTACCGAGTTTGTAAAGTAACTTTAAATAATTTATAATACCTAATACGAAACATTAAGCAAATTATTTGTTATCAGATGGATAATGAAATCGCAGCTGCAATCCGTAGCGCAATATAACAATCTTGCTGAGACTATTAAGGCTTTGCGGGTGTCGCCAACGCCGTTTGTCCAGCTAATGGTGGCGTAATGAGCATAGCGGCCGTTAACTAAACCGTGAAATTATGTCGTACCCCCTGTTAAATGCGACTTAATAATTATAAGTAGGTATTTGGAATTTATTGCGTTCCTGATTTCTTTGTCTTAGTAAATAAACTCACATATTTTAATAATGTCAGAGTTCTATGCTCATTGTATAAATTATATGTTGATTTCTATTGCAATGTTTCATATATTGTGTATATTATATGTTGTGTTTATTTTGTGAATCGTTTTATGTGGCTTGCTTGATTACTTAATTTAAGTGAAGGTTCGGTTATTGCAACTATTCAATAAATAAAACTAGTTTACTTCTTCTTCAGAGAAACAAATTAAAGCTTATTTCTATACCCTGAACTTAGTTTTAAGTAAAGATTTTATTTTTTATTAAAATAACAATAGTATTGCATCTATAACTTATATAATAAAGATAAAATGTGCGAGGTATGTTTGCCGAAATGTAATTTTGTTTTTTACCCTTGCCTACGTTTTTATAATTTAAAAGAGGCTAGATTATAGTGTATTCCCTAACCTTATTCCCGACTCGCGCAGCATTTGCAGACCAAATAGAATTTTAAAACAATACCTAAAAGAATTTAGGAGTATATCCAAGTTCAAGTACCAAATTGAGATTTCACCAAAGTTCTATTTGAATTATATATTTCCTTTTATTTCCTTTAATATTTACGTAAGAAATTTTTGGATCCCAAAAAATGGTTTGTAGAAATAATTATGTTTTCCAAGGCCAGATAGTATTAAATAGAGAAATAAGTAAGAACTACTGAAATAATATCAAAACTTTATGTAATTGATCAATGATATAGTTCATAATAGTTCATTCATACTTCATAATAGTTGTTAATCTAAGTTCTCTTAATTACTTTAACTCCCAAGTATATTACAATGATAGTTGCAAAATTCTGAAGTATTGTTTTGAAAATATTATATTATATAACTTACAACAGTTCATACAAACCATAAGTATGGAAAATATAATAAAATATGAGCTAAATTCCTAATGAAGAAATAAAAAATATAAAAAATAGATTTTGTTGAATGATTTTCTCTTGTATACAGATTTCGTCATGAAATGAAAAAAGTCGAAACATCTGTTTCTTTAAATTAACAAATATATTTTTATATGTTATATAATATCTTAAATGTTAAGAATATGATGTAATTTCTAAGTTTTCTTGGGCCGTTGTTATTTTCTATATCAAACACGTGTTGTTTAAGGACGAGATATGACATAACACTTCAATTACCGCGACCCAACAACGATTTAGTCTCCGAAACATCTTTAATACATTATTTTGGGGAGAAATGTTTTGACAAATCGCAGCCAGCAGCCAAAGATAATAATATCTAATGCGAGATTGTCCTCAGCTATTCATAACAGTGATCATAGAGGAGCTAAAATAAACATTCCTTTTTGAAAAATCTTTGTGTTTACTTCTGAGAAAACTGATTCTGCTTTATTGAAGCTGACTAATTTATATGAATGTCATTTGTAATTATAACTAGTGAATCTTATTTTTTTTCTATATCGGATAACGGAGCAGATGGGTCTCCCGATGGTAAGAAAACACCGCCGCCCATGAACAACCGTGCCAGAGTCCACGCATTGGTTGTATTGCCATCTTTTAACGCCACTTGAGCGGCATTTTTAAGGCCTATGATATTCTCACTAACTCTGCGAAACACAGTACAAGTACTTCGGACGAGCCGGCCGGATTAGTGCATCAGCATATGCTTTAGCATGGCTCTCCCATGGGTGCGATAGTATTAAGACAATAGCACGGCCTCTGTCAAGTCCTTCCAGAGACCGCATAAATTATAAATAAAATTATAATTGTTTTTGACTGGGATTCGAACCCGAAATCTTTCGCTTCATAGTATGCATTAAGCTACGAGGCTCTCGAAATGTTTCATTATATTCAATTATTCATTATAATTACTGGCCTTCTTTAAAATAATAACTTGTATTTTGAGTAATTGTTTACTAGGCTTAACAAAATAACATTAAAGATTTGTTATTTTTGTAAATACATCATCTTGTATAACTATATAAATAAACAAATAAATTTATTCAAAATACTTTTTTGATGGGGACCTTCTGTATAATTGTGACTCACAATTATTTTATTGTTGAAACATTGTTCTTTGTGGTATAGCTGCCAACGATGCGGGTAGGTCGTTTGATGCTAAGAGATTACAGCTGTGCACGGACAATCGCGCTGTAAATCACGCTTTTGTTGTATTTACTTTTTACACTACTTAGCGGCTAACAATGATATTTTGTGTAATATAATTTATATTTTTATGTCTTATGTTCCATGTTTTCTCATTGTAATAGAACCGAATGTTTGAGACCCTTGTAAATTTGTGGTCTACTTTGACACTTAGCACCCGAACAATTAGTTATTTGCACAGTTAACAACCCTTTCCAAACTAGCAAATGTATACTATTTCAAACATGTTATCTACGTATATTAACATGACATTGAACCACTAATTATGTAATTCATCCGTAGAAGACCCATGCTGACTCACAAATTGGGTCCGAATTGATACAACGGGTTCACAGAATACTCAGCGTGAAACGGTACTTGTACTTTGTTTCGCAGAGTGAGTGGGGATATCAAAGGCTTTTAAAAGAGCCGCTTAGGCGTAAAAATCGGAACACAATCAATGGGCAGACTGTGGTGTGGTTGTTCATCGGCGGCGATGTTTCTTACCATATATGAGACCCACCTAATTTGTTGTACGGTATAAAAAAAGCATAATAATATTATTTAATACATGTTGGTTTAAAGAGTTATGGTGAAAAGCCTTCAAGTAAATTTTTTTATTGATAAATTTAGTGAAAGATTTTGTAACCCTCAAAGTGAAAAATAATTACACATTTAGAAAGTTTAGCGAACAGCAATTTATTTCCTTTTGTACGGCGCCCGTTCCGGTTGAAGATTTTTTTCAAATAAATCCCGTAAGATTCTTAACAAAGAGTTTCATTTGCATCTCTTCGGTGATGGAGATCCATATGGGGCTCTTAAATTAGCGTTAACAATATATCGGTACCTGCCTTTCAGGAAGAGATTCATTATTTTCCCACGAGGGAGAGCCATGTTGAAGCATATGCTGCCGCACTAATTGAGTTAGCTCATCCGAATTGATACCACGGGTGCACAGAAAGCTCAGCATGAAATGCTACTTCTACTGTGTTTCGCTGAGCGAGTGAGGATAATGAAGGCACGTGAAATTATACCGTCTAAGCAGCGTAAACACGCGGCAACACAACCGAAGAGGGGACTGAGGCGCGGTTGTGCGTGGGCGGCGATGTTCTTTTACCATATAGGAGATCCACCTGTCCCGTTTATGCTAGAATCTGGAACAATTAAATTTTTGTGCAATCTCTTTCTATTTATTACATATATAAATACATAACTTTAAAAATAAAATATTGAGCAAAATTAAACACTTCTGTTACTTTTTCAAGTATTAAAATTGAGTTACAGAAAAACTTCATTTTTTTAGCTCAGCCACAGAATACGTATCCTGCAATTCAACCTAGTCATGTAAAAATCCGTTTCTAAAAATTTTAATATAGTTCGCATGTTTCTTGGCTTTATAGCATCCCTTGCCAGATTTATTAAGGCAATTAAACTTGGAGCAAGTTGACAGTTTTTTCTTTGTTTCGAGTTCTTTTAATGAGCGCCCCAAGTGGTTCAAGATTAAAACACGATCATCCAATAAGGCAAATTGTTAACTGCGTGCATAATATATACGAACCTTATGCGTTCAAAGTACGTCTCCATTACACTCAATCTTAGCCTTAAACTAGTAGCTAATATTATATCAATCAATAGTTTCACTCCAATCTGAACTAAAACAAAATCATATTTTTTTTTAGATTTTCTTGTTCCTATATATTTCGTTCCGGTATATTTCGTTTAGGACTAAAAATCTTAGCTGCTGAAAACATCTTTTGTTTTATATAGCAATATACTTGAGAACTTTTAAATAGGGTGTACTTTGCGTTTAAACGCCAACGCACCTCGGCTCATGCTCGGCACACGCGTTCATGGGCGATGGAAAATTTAGTTTAAAGAAGCCTTATCATTTGGATTTTGATTTTTATAAAAAAATACAAATGTAGCAATATTCTACTAAGATTTGAAAAGTGAAAGTTGGTAGTATGAAGATGGATCAATGTTTTTATACTCTTTCACGCAAAAACTATTCAATTTAATTTAATAACACTGTACAATAATATAGATCCTACATCATAATAAATTTTACATATATAAATAGGTTATGATTTATAATTATTTATATTTTTGATATTGTGAAAATTTATCAAGTAAAATAAAATTAATAACGTAAGTTGGATCGGTGGCGTACCACGCAGGGCGACGGCTACCAAGACCACAAGTACACAGTATAACTGTAATGATGAATGCTGATGAAGAGCTGTAACTGTAATGATGAAAAGCTGATGACGCACCTCCTCCATTGTTCGCTTTACCATAAAAAAAATATTACTAATTAGAAAAATATCCAAAGATTGTGAAGCTTGGTTAGTAATAATAGATCAATTTGCAAGTAAGATTTTATAAATATTTATGATTCTTGGTCCGTTTGCAACTAAGAGAAAACAGGAAATTAACGAATTAGGCCCAAAGATTATATACACAAGTTGTGGAGAAGTTGTGAAGTAAGGCTCGACCCTCGGGACCACTAGGGCGGGGGAGGTGTGAAGTTAGACGAGTGTCGAAGAGAGAAGGCCCGGGATGTATTTCGATTACCGATTATAACGAGCTGTGGGATCGACAATTCTGTTTTTGAATTGGGAACTTTCAGGTCCGAGTTGGGCTCAGTTTTTAATTGGACTTTATTTTGCAGATTTCTTGCGGAATTATTCTAAAAACATTTTGAGTACTTTTTGAGAGTTTTGGATCCGATTTATCACAAGTTAAAGATTAAGAAGTAAAGCTCATTCAAATTTTACACAATGCTTAGTAATTTGCTGTTTTGCTACAATTTAAAATATGTGCAATTAATTATATGTTTTTTAATGGTTTAACGGACAACAAGGAAAGTCGTATGTCACTGTTTTAACCCGTGGTATTACTTCGGACGAGCCAGCCCAATTAGTGCGACAGCATATGCTTCAGCATGACGCTACGAGTTTTATTAGCATTATAATGCGTAAAAGCTTAGATATAATATATTTAGCTTATAAAAATATAATATATTTAGCTTATAAAAATATAATATATACAGCTTTGAACGATCTGTGGTCTTCTGAAACCCATTTGATTTGCATGATATGGCATACCATATCATGCAAATTAAATTTCTTAAAATTAAATGTAGAGCTTAAGATTGTATGCAAAAAGTGTTTTTTTATTTACCTAGAGAACAAAAGATAGTAAGTGTATGATTGCTTAATAAATGATTTAAGAAACAGTGGTAATAAAATTTTAATATCAAGTAAAAGCAAAATAATTATATCAGAAATATGCCTTATAAAATTCATATTTTTCAAGAAAGGAAGTGTAATATTACCTCTCTAAGGATTTGAATGAAGTGTGATATTTATTTTTGAAATGTATGTATAATGGTTTAATAAATATCTTTAAAGGTTTTAATATTTCAAGTAAAACTCCCCTTATTTATTTTGATAATAATTTTTTTATAAAATTATGCTTGAATAAGGTATAATTTTATTATATTTTAGGCAAATATAAAACGGTTGCAGACGTTTTAACTTAAATCATTCACGTAGAGGTTAAACACGAATCTCGACGTTTTACATAACTTTGACAGTTCGCTCTGTAATAAAGATTACTGCTATCACCTTTGAGAGTATCGTACCCAAATGTTAGCTTCTTCCTCTAGATTCCATTCAGAGGAGACTCGACTCGTCAAATCGCACTCGTCAAATGCATTATTATTATTATTATTAATGTTCAAAATAACACGGATAAACTTATCTAAGCGTACGACTTAATCTATTTACCAATTCAATATTCTTTTTTTTTACATTCTCACTAACAAAATTGTCCTAAATATCTAGTATAAATATATTCCATTATAAGTTCTAGTTTCAGCTTAAAATAATTTACCAAAAACTAACTTATTTTATCAGCTATTTAAGTATGTAAGGAGCGTGTGAAAATCTAATATTTTTACAGGCACCATCTCTTAGCAAAGCGGTGAATCGTGATGTGTTATCATTTATTCAGACAAGTTATTAACAAGATGTAAGATGCTCCGAAACGAGAGAATTATTTATAAACTTTACGGATTACTGCCCCGTAAGTGGTAACAGTAAGTTCATGTGGCCTTATTTTAATATCGTTTCCTATTATTTTTAATGGAATTACCAAAAAGAGCTTTTATTAAAATTAAAATGTTCAGTAAAATAATTAAGGCTTTTTAATGCAGTTTGTAATGAAATTTTTGTTGAATATTTAAATTTTAAAGTGACGATTAAAATGAAGACAATATTAAATTAATAAAATTTGTTAAAATAATCTTTACAATCTTATAAAATAAAAACAGATATCCTTTCCAAAATCAAACGAAAATAACTTCACACATGTAATATTATCCTCATTTTAACGAATAAAAATATAATAGAAATCAAGTAATTGATATCAATATACATTTTACATAGATTTAAAAGTAGATTCACAAGTTCTTATCTCTAAACAAACAGTAGGAGTCACCCTACTTACCCGTGGGAGAGACATGTTGAAGCATATGGTGACGCACTAATTGGGATGGCTCCTCAGAAGTGATACCACGTGCACAGAATACTCAGAATGAACGGTACTTGTACTGTGTTTCGCGAGTCAGCATATCGGAAGCCCTTAAAGTAAGTGCCGTTCATTGGCGGCGGTATTCTCTTACCATATAGGAGACCCTCTTGCTCCGTTGTCTGCTATAGAAAAAAATAAATAAGGAATACTTATACCAGCTACATTATTACTGACGCCACCAAAGGCATCTAAATAAAAAAATTCTCTTTTTTTTAATGTGCATGAAATAATACACACTTTCGTAGTACCTAAGTTAAATGCCAAAACTTTATACAGAATAATATATCAAAGCCTTTGTTCGTGAAGTAAAGTCTTGAAATATCTTAAAATAGAATTAAACCTGGAAGCAGAAGGAACACTACGTAAGCGGAATTAGCTGAAAATAGGGTAAGTACGTAACGTATTTTGGAAAAGTTTTTGTTATAAGTCTGTATACCTAAATGTTTTCATAATACTCAGCGGTAGTAAAACGCTACTTTTACTGTGTTTCGCAGATTGAATGAGGATATCGAAGGACCTTAAAAGTGCCGCTTAAAAAGCAACACACCCAATGCACGGAATGTGGCGCGGTCGTTCAAGGACAACTGTGTTCTCTTACTCTATCTGAATATTTTCATAATTAGAGGCAGCATAGATATAAAAAAAACACTATAAAAGAATTGGACAGAACTTATATATTTTTTAATGTAACTTTTAAATGAAACACGAATGAGTTGTACATAACTGGATTTTATTATCAAAAATAAAAGCTTTTTAAAGAGTTCTGAATTTACGCGGCTGCATATTCACTAACAAAATAACATTTAGTTCACAGCAACGAATTTAAGCGCGATTCAGATGTAG
>DWCF01003293.1:0-20189 GCA_018230265.1 Delias oraia | reverse complement strand
GTTTAAATCATCAAACGTTACCAGGTTACCATTATGGGGATTTCGAAACGAATTAACGAAGAATAATCTTAATAAGAGCAATAGAGAAATCTTTTTTAGTCTCTAAATTATTTTGTAAGCTCACACAAATCATAATTTCTATATAAATTTTATTAGAATATTTGAGAATCAAATAAAATTGTATTGTTTTGACCGTCCACACAATAGCAATGTAAAAAAAAGTAAGCAATCAATATCCTAATGTTAAATTAATACAGCAATGTTATACTAGATCTTGATTAGCATTCGCTGTCAATTGTCAATTTTTAGCGGGTAACGTCATGATGGCGGCAAGTCAGACGTCATTATGCGCAACGGAACGCTGCGCCAAGTTTCTGCTGCGTTCTGAATAATGCATGTATTCCCGCACATTAAACCGATACAGCGCGGATTAAATATGGAGTCTGTTTAGTCATTCACTAACTACAAGGTGAGAATGTACGGCTCTTGTCTACAAGATTTAATTTTGCGTGCTAACGAATTAATTGTGATGTCAACTGGCGGTTGTCTGCGTGATAATTGAATACAACCGCATTACGCTCACTGCTCCAATGAGCCAATGTATTTGAATTGTTTCTATTTCATTAAGACTTCTTAGTAGATTAAAACGATTAAATTAATGATCAACTTCGATTTGTTAATAAAACCTAATTAAATAAAGAACGGTAATAATTCAATTAAAAATAATTTAACATATATCATTGTCAATTTAATACTTAGTACAATAAATATATTAGAATAAATATGTCATAATTCTTGTAAAAACATTTTTAAACATAATCTAGCTAGTTGTCGAAAACAGTTAAATTCAAATTGTTTATATGGTAACTGCGATAAATTTGGTAAAACATAAAATTTTAAACTTACGTACCGTAAGTAGTGCGCTATCGAGTTCCAGAGACGAATAGTCTTGTTCGGTAATTGCGACCTACTTTTCCATAAATGGTTCTGATGCATTTAGTAAAGACTGTAATGATGCAATAACTTAACGGTTTTCATATCAATGCGTTGATATGAAAATTGTATTCGTTTTACATTAGGGCTTTTTAGTTTTCATTCTAGCAAATGTTAAGAACTATGTGTGCTACTAAAATTCGCTATGAATTTAAGAGAACAACGCCGCCCATGAACAATCGCGCCACTGTCCGCGCGCTGGTTGTGTTGCCGGCTTTATACGCTAAAGCGACATTTTTAAGGGCCTACGATATCCTCTCTCACTCTTCGAAACGAAGTACAAGTACATATTCACGCTGACTATTCTGTGAGCTCGTGGTATCACTTCGGATGAGCCGGTCCAATTAGTGCGCCAGCATGGCTCTCCTACCGTATGTATTTAATACCACGAATTTTTATTCAAGAAACTCTATACGTGACTGTAGTATCGTAATTAATAATGATCATTTTAAGTTTTCATTAAATGCTATTTAAAATTCATATAAATGCAAGGTAGCTTATGAAAAATTATTCAACTACAGAAATCTGACCGGAACATTTAAGCTATTTGCAAAATTTATTGATGCACAGGTATTGTACAAGGCAACGGGTTGCGGCGAACGTATTGATAATGAATATTTAACAAGCTATCATTTGTAAAACGTATCTACTGGACACGGGAATGCCTGCATGGCACTTATGCGGTTAAACAACTTTGAAGCCTCATGAAATCAACAATATTCACTGTCTTATATACTCTAGGGCAGAGATACTCAAACTAATTTCTTCTAATGCTCTTTTTGAAAATCAATTATTGTTCAGCGCCTCCAATTTTATATACACTGCTAAAACTTAAAAATCATAATTTTATATGTATTTTAATATATACAGGACAGAGAAATATAAATTAAATTTTAAAATAAAAACTAAATTAAACAACAAATCAACCATCGCTCCCCATTTTTTCTGGGCCTCTTAATGCCTCTCTTTAGGTCTCCGGGCTATAACGCCCATTATGAGAAAGACTACTCTAGAGTATGTATTACACACTTACGTTTCACTATTCAGAGTTTTGTTCTTCATTTGTCATATTTGATTACAGCTAGAGGTTAAAAGCTTTTGTATTTTCTTATGAAAGTAATAAAACATTATTTTGATTTTCTATTCAAATCTAAAATTTGCTGGATTAGATTTCTAGAACCACATTTATAATATAATAAACGTTGACATATTCACAAAAAGCAATAAACGTAATATTAACTTCGCCAGGTCTTAGTCGTTGATTAAATTCGGTTCGCCACATTGTTCGCCATTATTCAAGAATGTAATAACTGTCTGGGACTGTATTGTAAGCGTCACTTTTGTTGCGCCTTTGTTAACATTGACACAGAGATTGCTATCTCTATTTTATTTCATCTTCTCATTCGTAAACTTATCAGCTGACCTACATTGCGGTAAATCTTTGCATTAAAATTTTATATCAAAACAGCCGAGGTCTTGCTCAAAACAGTAATATAAATCATAAATTAACATAGCTTAAGAGGCATGTATCTCTACGATGGAAAAAATACCTTCACTTTTAAGTTTGAGAATACATAATTTTAGAATGATATGCCAAGTTCTAGAACTACATTGAAAAACTAAAGTTGAGGTAAATTTATCGAATAATAAATGAAGATATCGCAATAACTCCCAACTATCAAACAAATTAAACGCTTACTACAATTTCAGAGATACAATTCATTTTGCGACGACAATAGTTTCACCGCGAAATGTCACTTGTTCGACTAACTGTATTAAGAATTCCATAAACAATGTTCCAGTTCAGAAATAACTCGGCGCTGAGTAAATAGACTTATGTCCGCGTCGATATTTCCCGCTCGCTCGCTCAATAATGCATTTGATCGATACAGCTCATCGTTGTTTTATGCAGCAGCATTTTTGAGCTTCATTATATCCCGCTATCACATCTTCGACTGACTTTCAATGCAAATAAAATCGTATGATTGCGATTTGTTAGTTACTTGATACAATCTATATATTGAAGCTTATAAAAATAATATTAAGATTAAAGCAAAATTGTAATAATTGTTGTTTATCGTCGCTTAATCGTCAATTTCTATAAAAAAATTAAATAATCGATATATCTATGATTCATAATTGTAACTAAATTATATTATTAGTAGTTACGGAATTGATAATGTACGTTATGAACTGTACACTTAAACACTGTTTATATAAATACAGTTTCAACTGTTTTCTGAAATTTTTATTTGTAGATAACCTCATGGTACTTTTCTGGAATAAAAAATATTATTAAATGCACTTTTATTTGGCTTTTTAATTAAAACAGATGTAAAATTCATTGCCTATCGAAATTTTCTGTAATTAACTGTCATTTTGACAGTAGCCAACTGTAACGACGTAAATAATGGACAATGCATAGCGCATAGTGCATTACAGCGAATCGTGCATTGTAATTGGGATTATTGGTAAAGGCCCTACTACCCTTTAATCTTCTCTGTATCGCAGTAATGGGTCAAGATGTAGGCTATTTGTGAGCCTTTGTGCATAGTTAGTACGACATATGTTTACCCTTATAAATACTTAATGTATTCAACTTTTACCATTATAAAACTATTTCGTCCAGTTTAAAGATAGAGCCATTATTATCGGTCATGTAATATTTTCAAATTGTGACAGTTAACAATAACTATACGTACTCAAGCTAAGAAATGTAGGATCGGCAACGCATCCGCGGCTCAGCGAGGGCTAACTGTCCATAGATGGTTGATTTAGATGAGCAATTTATCCTATTTGGTTGAACCACAAAAATGAGAAACATTTTAAATTAATTGAGAATTACCCATACCGACGTCCTACCTCGAATGCAATAAATAAAACACAACATTAAATTGTCTTTACATCATATATATTAAAATTTTGTCATATTTGTAAATATCCTTGAACATCAAATTAAATAATTACTAATTTAACGTTTTCAACACTCTGATATTTTAATCGCACGCAAATCACTTTAACAACATAAACACATTTTTATAATAACAAAAATCCTTTGCTACTCTTAAATAAAATATTGTTTTTTTTATCGCCTAAATCTGACTTTTAATTGGAGAACTATCAAAATAAATTGGTAATCTATATTTATTGTAAGTCTGTATTTTTGACAGCTGTTTTCGTTCATTTGGCTCTGTGATAAATCTGTTAGCTTAAAAACAAATGATAAAAGTGAATGTACTTATCTAAAACTGTATTTATACATAGACTACTTCAAAGAGGCTACATTATACAGAATAAAAACAATGTAAAATGCAGAACGTGTGTATAGTTATAGACTTTGTTTGAAATACGGCATATGAATTTTATATGTATCGATTACATTAAAAAAACGCAGCTAAATAACATTTCCCGGGAATTGTAATAACGCGTCACGTGGGATTTGACAGGTGCAGCTAACAGCTTACTAATTGTAATAAATATTGGCAATTTTAGGTGAGGAATAAAGTTAATTGTTCCTGTGTAGTTTTGTTTCATGTAAAAATCGTCGGAGTTTAAAATATCTTTGTGTTGTTCGCATATGCTCAATCACTAATTGGGCCAACTCGTCCGAAGTCTGATATTCTCATATAATACTCAGCGTGAAACGGTACTTGTACTGTGTTTCGCAGAGTGAGTGAGGATATCGGAGCCCCTTAAAAATGCTGCTTATGCGGTGTCAAAAAGCCGGCAACACAATCATGTGCGGACTGTAGCCCGGTTGTTTATAGGCGGCGTTGTTACCATATAGAAAACCCACCTCCTCCGTTGTCCGCTTTAGAATATATTTTTTTTGTAATTTATGTCTGGGAATAAGTCTATACAATTTTATATAACACGTAATTCGCAGTTTCAGATTTCATTCCAGGAAAGCCAAAATTTTTTGATTTATTTGTTCCGTTCCGTTCGTTTCTTTGTTTTTAATAACATAGATGAAACAAAATACATTACACTTATACTGCTAGTGACAGTATTTTTCTAAGATTATGCAGACATTTATTCTTTACATAGAATATATATAAATTACATCAAAAGGGAGACGTCTCAAAGAATTTTTTAAACTACAAAGGTAAAAGAACGAACGAAAAACTCATTAAAAACTCGATAAACGAAATTGGTTTTATCTATTTTTTTCAATAGCACTTAAACGGGGTTATTAGCCGGAGTAGGCTCGTACCAGGCACCTCTTGTGTACCTTCACTATATGCCCCAAGCCCTGTGCCGCTGTGGGAAGCGTTGTCTTGTACATTTGATTGCTTTTGGTTTCATAATTTTATCGCGTCTAGTTCAATTCTTATCTTTTATGTATTCAAAATTCGTTGAAACGGAAGTGGTTAACCAAATTTCTGGATAGCTTTTTTTGTATGGACGACGGAGAAGGTGGGTCTTCCATATGGTAAGAGAACACTACCGCGAATGGGCAATTGCACCACACAGTCTGAGCATTGATTGTGTTGCTGACTTTTTACGCCAGCGGCATTTTTAAGGGCCTCCGATATCCTCACTTACTGAGCGAAACGCAGGAAAACCACTGTGTCATATACAACTACAATTTCACGGTAAGTATTCTCTGAGCCCATGGTATTACTTCGGCCGTACCGGCACAGTGTGTTGTGTGTTGTGGCACACAGTTAGTGCGCCAACATATGCTTCAGCAAGGCTCTCCCACAGGTGAAATTAAGATAAAATCGTTTACTTATTTGTTTTATTTAATATACGAATTATCCACTTTAGTATCCAATACTCAAATAATTTAAAAGCTGTTCTGAATTTATATTTCTAAGGCTTTTTATCCGAAAAATTTCAGCCGATTTTAAAAAATATGGAAAACGGAATTAGAATCGGAAACAGCGATGGGCATCAATTACTTTTGTGTACTGAACAAATACTCAAGAATGGAATGTTTCTACATATTTTATAATAATCACAGTTTATAAATAATGTCTAATATTACTGTTGTTCATATAGTACTAGGAATACATTAATTTCATGCAAAAATTATGTATTTTTGACTTATAATTACACCGACATTCTTTTATATAAAATATTTAAGGTATAATTATAAAGTAGGCTGAGAGGGTGGGTCGACGACTAATACGTGTGAATACATAAATTATTTTCATAACAGTTGTTTCATGCTGAAGCCATATGAAATGTATTTAGCTGAAATTTTCAAATAAAATACATACCTATCTAACAAACGAACTATCTTAAATATTAATAGAAAATTGTGATGTTACTTTAACCGCTGATCAGATTCCAATGACATGTACTCTACTATATGCTCATTTCCTTTCTGATAAATATATATTTAGTTGTATGACGACATAAAACGTCGTACCCAAGATTTAAGAATGATCATATATACGATTTCGATAAAAATGTGTAGTGTAGTGTGTAGTGTGGCGCGGTTGTCCATTGACGGGGCTGTTCTCTTACCATTTAGGCGACGCACCTGCTCCGTTGTCCGCTATACTAAAAAATAATCAAAATAATCCGTAATAATATTTCAGAAATAAGTTTCTCAACATGAAAAGCTCTTAAGAATGTTTAAACGCCACTATTTAATAGAAATAAAATTGTTCGCTCATTTAAAAGAAGGTTAGTCGTCTTATCGTCTTTAATATATTTTTATCGCAAGTGTAACGTCGCTAAGTGCTTAAGTGGCCTGACAAGGTAGAAAGAGTCATTGCTTTTTCTAGCTACAACGTTAATACCTCTAACGAATGTGACCTCTTTTGCTGTTTTAGACTTAATTTTTCATGAAAATCACCGCATTGCCTTCTAATTGCCTACTAGGCAAGTTGTTTTCTTGTTTATATTAATATAAACATATTTAATTAGCGATAGAATAAAACCACATTAAACAAAATATAATCTTTGTAAAATGTCGTAACAAATTGGAAAATTGAAACATAACTATATTGTATAATTTAGGTTATGTATTTACCTAATTACATTACCTAAATTATACTTGCCTGTCACGATTCGTCTGGTTTGTTTGCCCTTAGGTCTTTTGTGCCACTTTATAACACAAGCATTATGAAGTATGAAAGCACCAAGAATATATTTCACTGATATTAAAAACTAAAAGCAGTTCACACTGCTAGTAAAACTTTTTAATATCATGCGAATTAAGAAACCATTAAATGTATTCTACCATTATAAACAAAATTATCGTGAATCCAGTCCATTATATCCATCCCTCAAGAAAATTACATTTCAATCGCAAAACCAGGATTTGTATTAAGTGCGCGCTGACTCAGCATACTACACCCTCAAACGCTTTTAAAATCATTAATGAAAGATATTGACAGATTCCATTTATCTCGCGTACAAGTTTATATCGGCAAGTCAGTGTCTTGTGACAGGATAATGCGTTCCACGAAGGCTTTAAATTGTCTGGTATTTCGAAATTATTTGCCAAATTCCATTAGCCTATTCGTTTTACAATTAGCAATTTCTTTACTATATATATATATTAAGTGTGTGTGTACTAGGCCATACATTGGACTTTCTAGCAACTTTTTCATACAAAAAAGGGAGTCAAATGAGAAGGCTTACCTAAGATATAATTTCATCTATGCTTAACAACTTGCAATATTTGATTACAGTTATTGTACAGTAACAATTGTAAAAAAACACCCGTCGGAGAGCCATGCTGAAGCAAGTGTTTATCCACTAATTGAGTCGGCTCCTCCGAAGTCATCACTGTGAGCCCGTTGTATTACAGAATACTCGGCTTGAAACGGTACACCTGCTGTGTTTCGCTTAGTGATTAAGGATATCGAAAGCCTTTAAAAAGCCGCTTAAGCTGTCTAAAAATCCGGCAACACAAGCAATGCGCGGGCTGTGGTGCTATTGTGCATGAGCGACGGTTTTCTCTTAATATATAAAAGACCCACCCGATCCGTTGTTCACTATATCATTAAAAAAACATGAGGACAGTATTTTAGTTAGTTTAAGTGTGTAACGTATGCCTTACTTAAAAATTTCGCAAGCAAAAGATCCATTAATTTGGACGTTTAAATAATGAAATCTTGCGTACGTGTAATAGGTACGAAGCCACAACAAAATCCCACACGTTGAAGCATCACTCTTCCGAAACCGAATTCCTCGATTCCGATTTAATCTAGCGAAACGCCCTTCACAATATTAAAATATGATTCCGAAGGGGCTCGGCACAATCAGCATCTGATCATACATACCAAAATGCTGCATACATCCTAAAATCACTTTAATGCCCTCACCTTAAGGCTCATTTTCGTACAACGAGAACCGCCTTTGAACATGTAATTACGGTATTTCGACGGAATTAATACGAGGATAAGCTTCAAGACGATTGCGAGATTGATCAAAGAACTTGACAACTTTGTTTATTAACGTCCTTAAAGACGATAAGAATACACGGCAATTCCTATTTCTCACTTCCGGTGGCAGTGGTTCGTTGGATTTGCTATGAATCTTAAATTAAAACTTTACTATTGCAACAAGTTATTTTTAATATATTCTTAGGATAAAATACTAAAACTTTAAGATTAAATAAAGCTAACTGGCTTTAACCTGAGAGCCACGCTGAAGCATATGCTGACGTAGTAAATGGGCCGGTTCGTCCCAAGTGATACCACGGGCTCTCCGAATAATCCACGTGAAACACTACTTGTACTGTGTTTCGCGTGAGTGAGTGAGGATTTCGGAGGCCCTTACAAATGCCGCTTAAATATCCTAAAAAGCCGGCAACACAATCAATGCGAAGACGATGGCGCGGTTGTCCATGAGTGGCGGTGTTCTCTTATGATATAAGTGACCCACCTGCTCCGTTGTCCGTTATACTATAAAAAAGAACGTTAATATTGTAACACGTTATTTTTAAATTATTCTCATAATAAAATACTAAAACTTTCAGGATGAAAAAATCTACCGCAAGACAGCCAAAAAGCGTGTACAATATTAATCATACAAGTGTGAAGCAATTACTGTGAATTCAATTTATATTTATTAAAAAAAAAGTGTCGCGATCATTATCAATAAAAACACGCCGTGTAATGACAGCGCGATTACGATAAAGATCTGTTGACTTTTACTTTCGGTTCGAGCGAAACTTTTAAAAGGCGCGTTTTGTAAAATTATCAGCAACGCGCGCGGATGTAATGAGGGCCGCGGTCGTATTTAGGCTTGAATGAAAAATTCACAAGTTTAGCGTTCACGTTTGAGATGTTAATGTCGTTGTCAGATGTATTCCGATCGCACCTCTACACAAACATTAGTGATGCGTAATATATCGATCGTTACCAAAAACAACGCTATGATGTATACGTTAAAACAATGTTAAAATAATATCTTTAATTCAATCAATTATTATGTGTTATGCAGTTTATAGAAAAATGAATTAAGTCACTGTTAAACGTGAATAACGTGTCTACATCGTTTTATTGATAGTTATTTAGAATTGAACATATAAATACAGTGTAAACTCCATGTAACGTCCTTCGACTTAACGACAAACTCCCTAAAGCGTCGAAATCAATTGGCTTTAGTTGGTTTAGCTTGTCATCCATCCACCTTTTCTTCTCTCCATTTAACGACTACTCTTTATACCGCTATAAATGGACCGTCCCTTCATTGTCGTTATATAGAGTTTACACTGTTTACACTGAGTTTTTACTCCAATAAATCATCATTTCTGCCGTAAGACGACCACTGCTGTACATAGGCCTCCCCCTTGGACCTCCATGCATACCTGTCGGAGGCGTCCGGCGTCCAGCGTCTTTCGGCGACCTTTATAAGGTCGTCTGTCCACCTTGTGGATGTCCCACGCTGCGTTTGCTGGTCCGTGGTTTCCACTTTAACACTTTTCGGCCCCATCGGCCATCTGCTCTAATAAATATTGCCTACTTTTTATTAATATATTTCATTAAATTTGAAAATTATATAATATATCTTATTTAATAATGTAATGTACTCATTAAATATGACATTGAAAATTCATTTGTATTACAGTATATTGTGACATGCTCGAGTCGTATAAGGTAGTTAAAAAATACTTAGTAGTATCCTCACATGTAAAAACTACCTGGCCTATATCATGTTTTTTTACATTTTAGCCAATTTACACAATATTATTATAAAACACATCACTTATGGTTATTGTGTTATTCTGTTATGAGGTATTTAATTGTAGTTTCATTAAAAAAAATTCAATTTCTCTTTCTTCATTCATTTCTTTCACCCCTGGGAGAGCCTTGCTGAAGCATATGCTGACGCACTAGTTAGGCCGGCTCATCCAAAGTGATACCACGGGCTCACAGAATACACAACGTGAAACGGTACTTGTAGTGTGTTTCGCAGAGTGAGTGAGAATACCAGAGGCCCTTAAAAGTGCCGCTCAGGTGGCGTCAAAAGCCGTCAACAGAACCAATGCGCGGACTGTGTCGCGGCTATCCATGGGTGGCAGTGTTCTCATACCATATAAGAGACCAACCTGCTCTGTTGTCCGCTATACTATAAAAAACGTTCTGTAGTTTTGAGTGTAAGAGCGTGACAAACATCCATCCGTCCATAGTTATAAAATTTCTTGTCTATAATTTTAGTAGGTTAAGTAATCTTTGAAAGCATCGATTCTCTTTCCCAACACTGTGCATGTTAGAATCTGGTTGTAAACTGGAAGACACGAGGGAGTTGCGATATAAACGATCAGTGGAGTCGAGGAGTTACTGTGAATCGTTTGCGTTTCAAAATACCTTCGAGAAATGGAATATCTTTGTTGAGGCCAACGGTTTCCATAAAAATCCAATTCCAATCTTTAAGCGGATATGAGTAAAGTGAATTACATATGGGTAAATAATTATCCTGAGTACATTTTTCGTTACTAATAATAGCCTCACTTATTACTTCGAAACGATTACGTCTATATTATTACCCCATTTTCGATTTTTATCAAAAACACAGATTACTCAGCGTAGGTATTTGTACTGTGTTTCGCAGAGTGAGTGAGGACATCGGAGGCCCTTAAAAGTGCCGCTTAAGCGGCGTATAAAGCCGGCAACACAACAAATGCGCGGACTGTGGCGCGATAGTAAATGGGCGACGGTGTTCTCTTACCATATATGAGATCCAGCTGCTCCGTTCTCCGCTATAAAATAAAAAAACCAACGTTATATCAAGTGTTAACTAATTTCTAGGTTAATACCTAGAAATTACCTCTACCTAATGGTACGAGTAAAGTTTTTTATAGTTGTATGTATAGTGGGCAGCGAAGCAGGCAACTCCTAAACAACTGCGACATAATCCGCGTTTAGGTTGTGTTGAGGTCTCTTACGCCACTACAGCGGTATAATTTAGCGTCTGATTTTCTCACTTAGCTAAACAGAGCACATTTATGTAATATCACGCTGGTATTTTGTAAGCCGTGGTAACAATACGGACGAGCCGGTCCAATTAGTGCGTCAGCATAGCTCTCCCGCTAAGACATTGTTAAGACACTTGCCCGGCCACTATCAAGCTTGTCTAAAGGCAAAATAAATAGTTAATATTTAGACGGGGCTTCGAACTCGGTATCCGTAGACCTTGATATCCCTTTACAGTGTCCCCTTATCTTCCTTTTTATGACAAGACTCTTAAGGAGTTTAGGTATGAAAAATTGCCTTTCAGTATGTTTTATTTAAAACGGCGTTCGAATTTGAAACAGCAAATACGCTAATTTAAAGCAGAGCAAGCGGTAATTTATTACTCAACGTATTTTCGTTTCACTTAACTCTTATCGGAGCCTAATGCAAAGCTGGGCCACACTGGCTGACGTAGACAAATGACTTGTACGCGATGAGGTACTGTGAAAAAATCTTCGCTTTACGCATGTCTGTGGCTCGCGTGATAAGTACCAGAGGCTCCAACATATTTTCACTGATTTAAAAGAGAAAATCGTATATAGTAGACCAAAAAACTATTATCTTTGAGTCAAAAGCACTTGCAGCCGTGGGAGAGCCATGAGGAAGCATGTGCCGGCACACTAATTGTGTCAGCTTGTCCGAAGTGATGCCATAGGCTCATAGATTACTCAGAGTGAAACGGAACTTGTATTGTGTTGAATGAGTGAGTGAGTAAATCGGCGGTCCTTAATAATTAACCGCTAGTTGCGTAAAAAGCCAGCAACACTACCAAGCGAAATGTGGCGCGGTTTTTATGGGTGCCAGTGTACTCTTACCATATAGGAGACCCATCTGCTCCGTTGTCCGCTTAAGAATAAAAAAAACAATCTCATTGGATTTACTTCAGTTATCAGTAATATTACATAAAGCGCTTGGGTCATTAAGTTTCTAACAAATGACAGTCACGCATATTTACATGTATTTATTGTAATTTATTTTAACATAAACATTATTTAACAATTTCCTAACGCTATAAATCCTGCCCGAGCCTAGCCAGTTGACAGTGCCATAAATAAAATTACCATAAGTGTATTTTTACAATAAACACAAACAAAAACAGGCACTTTCGCATTTCGAAACTAACCCGTTCGCTTCAGGCTGTCTCGAGATAGCTTATTTGGTAAGTACGACCATTCTGACCGTGTATGGAAGCACGGCCTGCCTTATACGGCGCGCGGACCACCATTTGCCTCTAGAATTCGCTACAATTGTACTCGGTATCTGTTAAATCTACATCAGTACACCTATTTATAGTGTGAATACTTTATACATGGGCTTTGGTATGTAAAATTTTTGTTTAGTTTCTAAGACGTAAAAGTATAGTTAATTTAAAAAATATATGGCATACCAGGCACCAGAGTAGGCAGGTCTCCTCTATGGTAAGAGATAACCTCCGCGCCGACTGTTGACAACCACGCCACAATCCGCACTTTGGTTGTGTTGCCGGTTGTTTTTATTGCACTTTAACGAAATAGTTTCAAAGAGCCTCCGATAAGCTCACTCATTCAACGTAACAACGTACAAGTTCTGTTTCACGCTGGTTCTGTAAGCTCCTGGTATCACTCCAGATGAGCCAGCCCAAAAAGTGCGTCAGCATGGCGTTCCCACAGTTCACACGGGTGTGGTAATATTAAGACACTCGCCTGGCAACTGCTAAAGACTAAAATTATAAGTTTTTTATTCGAATCGCTCATTTAACCCGATTTCTCTCGTTTCATGGTAGACTCAGCTACAAGTCTCTCACAATAGGACAATGCCTCAATCCACATGCGTAAATAAATTCACCCTAGAAATTTGAATGAGCAGTCTCGTTTTATGTCCTTCTAAATAAAGTTAGATAAGGCTAAGAAAAGGGTTCAATGCGATTGTAATCTGAAAAGGCAATCTCCTTACGCAAGCCTCGTATTTGTAGAGTTGTGTTGCAAAAAACGTATGCGTCGTCACCCGCACTCGTAAATCATTGGGAGTGACGGACGCTATCACGCGGATCTAACTTTAACTATTCCGGTGGGTCGATAATTCCGGCGCTGATTGCCTCAATATTACGATTTAGGGGTTCAATCGGATTCAAAAATCGATCACTTTTTTGCCGAAACGTAGTGTCACTTACTCATATAGTAAGAAGTATATTTAAGTAAAACATTAATGATTTGGTATAGCAATGTATATCTTTTTATATTGTTCTATAGCGGACAACAGTGTAGGTGGATCTCTTGTATGGTAGGTGAACACCGCCGCCCAAGAACAACCGTGCTACAGTCCGCGCATTGGTTCCGTTGACGGCTTTTTACGCTGCTTAAGCGGCACTTCTAAGGGCCTCCGATATCCTCACTCACTCTGCGAAATACAGTAAAATTACCGAACAAGCCGGCCCAGTTAATGCGTTAGCATATATTTCAGCTTCGCTCTCACACGGGTGACATATAATACCTATTTAGTATATAAGATATTATAACTAATTTATGACCTGATAATTCATTATTTAAGTGAATAAATAACGATTTTAGTCATTAAAGTAGTATAAACACTGAGTATCAGTTGAGTTGCTTCGTCGGCTCGATATTTGGAAATAAATTTGCAAAATTTTAAAATATTTCACATTGTTAAGACCTTATGTAAATTTAAATAATCAATAAGTAATTATACCATGAGATGTTGCTTGTTTTTTATTATTCGCGACTGTTTTTTTTATATAGTTTGTTTGAATTGAATAGACACCAAAACTTCATGGATTTGAAATATTCTTCCGTCGTTAGACAGCTATAGGAAGTTATTTCCGATATACTTTGGCTATATAATATATTTTAACAAATTAAAAATCTTTACTAAAACAACATTAATTTAACATAGTGTACAAAAAATACACAAAACGTTTACATAACAAAGAGTTGTATGTTAAAATTTTTGATATTTAAAAACCCGTATGAATCCGGGGCTAGCTGCTATATAGAATACATGTAGGTGATACGAACTTTACTCAAGTCTCTAGTATGATATATGTACGTACAACTATTAAAATATTCGCTAATAATGTATAAAATTAAATATTACATTTCTCGTGCTCAAAAGCTTAATTACAATATCCAAAAGTAAAGGTTACACGATATTCCGAGAGGCAACACCATGTATAGCTTATCGCGAACCACTCGTTAAATCGTGGACTTAATTGCGGTGAACAAAGTAAAGATATCATAATAGCCTGATTGCGTTTCTTATTGGCCATCTGTTGGCGAAGGCAGTTGATATTATGCATTTGAGTTGAACTTGAAGTTATTTGCGGGAGAGTCATGCTGAAACATGCTGATGCACTGATTGGGCCGGCTCGTCCGTAGTGATACCACGGGCTCGCAGAATACTCAACGTGAAACGGTACTTGTACTGTGATTCGCAGAGTGACTGAGGATATAGGAGGCTCTTAAAAATGCCGCTTAAGCGGCGTATAAAGCCGGCAACACAACTAATGCGCGGTTGCTTATGGGCGGCGGTGTTCTCTTTCCATATTGGAGATCCACCTGCTCCTTTGTCCGCTATAGTATAAAAAAATATATTTATATATTTTACTAACTGACCAGACAAATGCTGTTTTTCATGTAAATTATGAAAGTTAAATATATGCTGTCCTGTACTTCTTTATAGATAATATCAAACTCTACAATTGTTATATTGAACTCAATCATATATCTCCTATAGTTAAGGCAGCGTTCGTAACAAACATTATCCTCAGTTATTTCTTCGACTTACTTTGCTAAATTATTTACCACATATATTGACAGAACGGATTAATATATGACTTATGTTTATACTGATGTAGCTTTCTATGGGTGAAAAAGTTTCCATCAATTTCAAGATCGGTACGATAAGTCCAGAGTTCGCTTACAACATCACAAATACACAATATTTAGCTCTTTGTAATATAAGAATAGGTGTGTACATTGAAAAAGTTTGTAACATGTATTTTGTATTCATTTTTATCATTTAATATAAGAATAAAGTCGACAGATGAACTCGATTTTTATTTGAGACATTACATTGCTAATAAAATCATATCAACATTTCAACCAATTCATCTATTCAATTCCAATTAAACATGAATTCCCTTCAAAATTAATAACTTTCATCGTTGAATAAAATTAATCACGCATATCCATTACACTTTACAAATGACTCATGCGCCCACGCACTTTACGTAACATTTTTTCTTTTAATTGGACAAGCGCCGTCCAAGTGCCGCCAAACCTTTTTTGGTTATAACTGAAGCTGATATAAATCTGTAATGCTGTGTGCAATCTGTGTGATTAATTTTGCATCCATTTTAAGGTTGGGTTAAATATTGGATTATATATACCGCACTATATATTAAAAAAACTTGCAGGATTAAAACATAAGAAAACTTATCACAAAATAGTAATTAAATCAAAAGTTTTAATTTTTAAAAAAATAATATGATAAAGGTAATTCAAGATCGATCATGTTTTTTTGATACCAAAGCTCTTTAATTTTTATATAACATATATTTTTATAGTCTAGCGGACAACGCAGCTGATGGGTCTCCTATAGAACACCGCCGGCAATGGACAACCGCGCCACAGTCCGCGCTTTGGTTGTGTTGCCGGTATTTTACGCAACTTAAACGGTGTAATTTCAAGATCCTCCGTTATCCTCACTCACTCAGCAGAACACGGAATAAGTACCGTTTCACGCCGAGTTTTCTGTGAGCCCGTGGTGTCTCTTCGGACGAACCGGCCCAATTTGTGCCCCCAATTTAGAAATTTATATAAACAACTAAAAATTTAAAACTACATATTAAAAGCGTGTTGTAACTTTATCGCCGTCTAAATTATAACCATAAAATAATAACTTAAATCGTCTCATGAATATTTAGCGGCATTAGAAGCCTTTCGACTCTAATATAAAAAATTTAAACGAATTTATTAAAAAGACTACTGCTTTTTTAATTTTATAGCTGACAACGGAGCAGGTGGGTCTCCTATATAGTAAGAGAACACCGCCGCCCATGGACAACCGCGCCACAGTCTTCGCATTGGTTGTGTTGCCGGCTTTTACCGCCGCTCAAGCGACATTTCACAGGCCTCCGACAGCCTCATTCACTTTGCGAAACACAGTACAAGTAGCGTTTTACGCTGAGTATTCTGTGAGCTCGTGGTATCACTTCGGACGAGCCGGCCCACTTAGTGCCTCAGCATATGCTTCACCATGGCTCTCCCACGTTCAGAAGTTTTGTGGGGTTTTTTACTTTAATAACCAATGTCTTATTCATTTTTATACATTGCTAATTAATCACAGAACGAATCGTTGCGATTTAGTGGAATTAAGAGTGTTCCTATTCCGATAACAAATCTTAAATGAACTTATTAAAAAAACTTCAACGTTTTTGTCTGCTAACACTTTAAAAATCAACTTCTCATTTATTTCCATACATTGCAAATTAATCACAGTATCAACCGTTGTGCTACTCGGCAAAAACATGACATAACCGTAAAATGGGTGGCCTGAACCTTATTTGGCCAGTGCGTCCAAGGACCGAGTTCATATATGGATGGCTAACTACAGGATTATATTTTACAACTGTGTACTTTATAATAATATATAATAGCATAATAGTGTAATAGTATATATAATAGTATTTTATTGCTAAGCCTAAGATTTGTATTATCTGGGTGAGACATCATCATCATCATCATCATTTCAGCCGTAAAACGTCCACTGCAGTGGAGAGATATTGGGTGAGATATATTTAAATATTTAATTATTTTTGAAAATTATAAATTATTTATTATTATAATAGCCATTGTATTTATCATATTTAGGTCACAAAATGTAATGATTCAGTTCACTGTTCAAGTAATTACGATCAGACTGCGATTAGTATTTGGAGATTAAATTTTTTCTTTATTTATTAAAGTTAAGCTTGTTAAGAACCATATAAACCAACCCAATAGGATGATTGTATACAAATTATAAAATGATAAGTCTAACATAATACATGGGAGAGTCATATTGACGCACTAGTTGGGCCGACTCATATACATATCTTAATCGATGCCAGGTCCGGATAAAAATTTATAAATTATTCCGTCTTTGGAATGGCTCTTAACACTAGCAAATGCGTGGGAGAGCCTTGCAAAGGATATGCTGACGCACTAATCAGCCCTACTCGTTTAGATAGATACCACTGACTCACAGAATACCAGCTTGAAACGGCACTTGTTGTTCCGTTGAATAAGTGAGAATTTCAGAGTCCCTTGACTTAAATTAACAACTGAGCAGGCCCCCGATAACAGAACCGAAGTGATACAGGTACTATTTCATGTAGGCAATAATTGTGGTGTTCAATAACGGAATGAATGCTTTTTCTAACGTTTTATCATAGAAAGGTTTTATTTCCCTAGTCCATAAAAGGTCTTATCATTGGCGGCGGCTATCTATTCCAACGTCGTTTGGTATCGTGACAGGCGGGGAGTGTGACACGTGCGCCCGTTCACGACTCGGGCGCACGACGCGTTTTGTCGTCACAATTGTTATTTATTACCGGACATTCGCCTCTGACGGTCTTTGCCATATTCCAATTGCGTTTTACTATTAAACATAGAATTATTAAGTTTGTCGCTCTTTAAACCTGCACTCATTCATGATAATTATGTACGCAGAAGCTCTGATACATCTTGTATGACTTGGTTATGTATGTGGGATGGTATAATTTAAGTTCATTTTTTTACAGTATAGCAGACAGCGGAACAGGTAGGTCACCTATATGATAAGTGAACACCGCCTGTCCATGGACAACTGGATCACAGTTCGCGCATTGGTTGTGTTCCCGGCTTTTTCACCACTTAAGCGGCATTTTAAGGGCCTGTGATGTCCTCACTCACTCAGCGAAACAGTACAAGTACCGTTTCACTCTGAGTATTCTGTGAGCCCATTGTATCACTGATATTTTTGGCATTTTTGTTTTATTAGTATAGCAACATTTTAAAAATGACAGTTGTTATGAGGTTTTTTATCAGAGTGTGTTGTGAAGTTTAAAAAAAATAATAATTGAAGAATTCTGTATTTATCCCACATGTATGTGAATAGATACTAACTGGATACCAATGAGTGAACCCTTACTGAATATAATTGGTTATTTTAAGTGACAAAATATTATAATTTGTAGATATGTTGTACATATGTATTTATGCATGGATAAAATATAAGATTAATTAAAATATAAAAAGATTAATTTCTCAATTTCATTTTTTATGAGTGATTTAATCTTGACTGTATATGCTATACTATGTGTTAATTGTAAAGTATACATATGTTAACACATGTATCTTCATATTTTATAATACTTTTTATTTCCACGGTGTTATCTTCTCGATATATTTAATATTTAATTATTATTTAGTTATAATTTTTGAATAAGAAAGAGTCGAGCATACGATGTACCTTAAGCGCGGTCTTTGATTGTCCTCGCCTGGCCCATTTATTTGATCATTTGTACTGCTTTATATAAAACTTGACACGACCCGGCCATTGAACACCGTCATTTGCATTCACATTAATGTTGTAATTATTTTGCAAATGCTCTGTCTGTGACCCTTAAAAAGACCATTTAAACGGGGAGTAAAAAGCCTGCAACACAACCAATGCGCGTACTGTGGCGCGGTTGTTCATGGACGGCGGCGTTTTTTCCCTATATAGTAAACTCACCTGCTCTGCTATCCGCTATAGAATAAAAAATTAAACAAATTGATTCGTCATACTTTGATTCTTGATCAAAAACACTCCGCAGCCTCCTAGGCTAGAAGATATAAAATCCTGGAACAATATATTCTCCAACTCTATAATAAATAACAACCGATTCTACTGTCTTCTTTTCACTTCTATTTTACTAGTGTTCAAAAAAGTGTAGCGACGTAATTCATAAACTTTACTGTATTCATTGTTTTTTGTATGTGTTTTTGAAGTACCTACCCAGTAAAATTAGTAGTATTTATTTTTATGTTGTGAACCCGTGGTATCACTTTGTATTCTAACTGGCTTACGTAAATTAGATAACCTCTTGTTAGATCAAGCGTCAAACAAAAAAAAAAAATTGTTTGCAACTATCATAAAGCTATATCTATTCTTCTTTGGATATTGTCAACAAAAACATATTTGTAAGATAGAAATGAAATATTTGAAAAAAACATATCTCTCTTGAGAGAATATCTTTATTTGAGTTGGTTAAGAAGAAATATTCGATATAAGGAATATTTTTTTCACAGAAAATAGTCTATAAGGAAAGCCCGAGGCAACTTTAGGATTGTTAGTCTGTATTTATTCTGAATCCGATAAACTTCTAATAACATTTCTGATATTTTTATTATAAATCAAGACTCGATTTGCCGATAATTATTTAATATGAGTGGATACTACACATTAATAATCTCAATGACGATGGCTTTTTATTTCTTATATTATTTGTTCTTATTTATTAAAATAAAAAAAATATTGTATAAATGTTGTATGTTTCTAGAAAGACACAATTACGCATCTGTATCACGTATTAGTTTATTATTATTTAATAAGTTCTAACTTATTCCTTCTATTATTTATTAATGAAAAACTTAGTTTTGATCTGTATTCAATTTTTCTTAACTATTGATATAACTTACATCATCATCATCATCAGCCCATCTAAATCCACTGCTGGATATAGGCCTCCCCCAAAGACGCCCACCCGCTGCGATC
>DWCF01003292.1:0-20189 GCA_018230265.1 Delias oraia | reverse complement strand
ACTTACAACTCAGCCAATTTCAATAGCTTATCTTTATAAAAAAACATTTGTAATAACTTAAGAAATTAGTACTTCTTTTGCTGAGTGATATTATCAGAGGGCGGTGAAATTATACCGTTAAAGCGGCGTAAAAAACCGGCAACACAACCACTAGTGCGTATATCTAGGGGTAGCGTTGATCTCTTACCGTAGAGGACAGCCACTTTACAATAAAAACCTGTACTGTGGTACGAGCGGTTATATTTTATTTAAAAAGTGTACTGAAAGAGTACACGGTTTTGTAATTCTTTGGAGTTCTAATAAGTTATTGAAATTGGTATTCAACATAAAACTTGCCACCTAGAAATCATGTTGGGCATCATCTTGGATCTTGCACGCCCAGTATTCATAATCTAAATATTAACAAAATGAACTGATTTTTGGAAAAAATCTAATAATCAAAAATTTGCATTTTGTGGTCTGTAATGTAAAGAATAATTACATCAGGAACACATATTTAGACAATTTAAAAACTAAGGGGTCCTTTGCCATCTTTAAAATATTATTTGAATAGTGTGTCTTATAAACAAAGTATCTCACGCTTCTGAACACACTCTGAATACTATATCATAACTGATTTCTATGCCTCTAATTGTCTGGGGCGATATTTAGATCTAAACCTATGACAGGGTTCTTAAAAGGCGAGGACAGTGATCAATACATATGAAGAGAAAACCGTCTAAATTTGTACATTCCAGTTTCCCGCGCGCATTTAAAAACGGTCATACACTATTTTAATAAAATAAGAATGACGACCTACTAATTACAATTTATACTATTATAAATTATTTTATTCACCTCTAGCACAAAGGTGACTGAGATTGACCATTAAGCAATGGTTTCAATTTATTTATAAACAAATAATTGATGTATCTCCTGAATAATAAAGGCAAACTCATGAAAAAAATATAAAGTTCCTATTAGAACATTTTCTTGAACTGATTAATACAAATATGTAATATCAATAATGTTGAAAAAAAAATGTATACAGATACCGTGATTATATAACAAGATAACAATTCAAACCGATGACAAATTTTGACTTAATCATTAAGTCATTAAAGATTGCCATTTGACCACAAAACTTCTTCATTGCTGTCAAATTTAATATAGATCTCACCACACAATCCACAGAGTCACTATCACATACACATTACTAGGATTTCTGACCTTTGGCTCGTTGAAGATTCGCAACAATACAATTATCAGCTAATTGTATGCGCATTGAAGAATTCTCTTTCCTTAATTCTGACAACTCTTTGTTAAGTCTTAACACTTCCAGCACTAGTTTAGCGTTTTCTTTCTCAACATGTTCTAATCTGAAAAAAAAACAAATATTCTTTAATGATAATTAAAATTATAATTTATAAATAAAATAACCAGACAACAGGCTCCATAAATATAAAATTCAGGACTAATAGAAAAGCTATAGTTTGAAATCTTACACTTAAATATGCAAAAACGTTTCATGACTTATAAACCATAGAGGTGCATATAACTACCTAATCATATATAAGGGACATCTTTTTAAAGCCAAAAAATACACAACAAATTGATAAACTCCTTTTTGTCTTTGAAGATACTTGGATAATAGATTAATGTTCTGAACTAATACCTCACTTAAGAGTACAAGTAATATTTACTAATTTATATTGTGATTGTATGTAAACTCTTTTTCTACTGAATCAAACTTTGAATCAGTGAAAATTTTTCACTGATTCTTATTTATTTTAGTCTAATTTACAAAGTCGAAGAAAAAACGATCAAACGATTTTTACGAACGCTGTTTTAACGTAGAGATATACTGTATATATAGAGATATATGACTGAGAAGACTTTAAGAAAAGTTCTAGGACATGTTTAAAAAAGTCCGTGACTTCATATATCTTAATCTAAACTTAATAATTCATAAAACTAAAACTATAAATATATCTAAACTTTCATAATTGGCAAAACAATGTTTGCCAAGTCAGCTTGTAGTTTTCAGTTATCCTTAGGTACATATAACGAGTCTTACGTACTTCTTTGTTTTCGTAGTTAGTTCTGCAATATGGTCACACGCTTTCGCCAATATGCCTCCTTTACTGGCTGTATCTGGTTGGCCGCAATTCGGTATCATATCAGCAATTTTAGTTATCCAGCTATTGATTTTATCTCGCCGGCGCCTTTCTACTTCGTTGTGGGTTGCTCTCCTTTTATCATCGCGCTGCAATCATTAGCAAAGATCATAAATTTCATTTCAAAAACTGTAAGAGATAATATACAATTAAATTTAATCCAACTTCAGCCATTCCATCTTATTTATTTATAATTAGAATTCAAAGTTACAAATATATAAATTGTACCATATCAGGAAAGTATAAAAACAACAGGAACATTAAAATTTCAAAAATGATACTTTTTATCACACTACAAGTAGCAAACTAAAGCAAGTTGTTTTTGCAGGTTTAAATCCATGTCTAGTTGGATTTAGTTAAACAAGTATCATAAATTAGCAAAATTGATTTCTTTATTACCTTTTTAGCAGTAACAGCTTTGGCTTGCAGTGGTTGTCGCTTTATTGGTTTCTTACGTGAATCCGTACTAAAAACCTCAACGGGATTATTTATTATATAGAATTCACCACTTGGAATAACTGAAATATATAAATATAGTTAAAAAGACACATGAAAATATAGTGCAAACAGTTCTATTCTAGACTATAATTGAATATAATACCATTCAAATCTTTATTCAATGTTGAGTTCTTCGAAAGAAAACTTTCATGATTGAAGCTCTTATTTAACACAGATTCCATTATTATAATAAAACTTCTAGCCAATATATAAATAATATCTACAATTTGAGGTAACATGGTGGCTATGCTATTAAATAAAAACAATTACTTAATTTTATTTTACAATTACTTAAATTAATTCACTAAAACTGTTTTCTTAAAGTTTGTTACGTTTATATATTATATTATTTACTGTTTTTAAAGTATACGATCAGCACTGTGCTCAAAATGTGTTTATACTAAAATAGGAACTTTCTGTTTTGAAATTTAACTTTTATACTCACTATGTGTTGGTGATTCTGTGGTCATATTGTGTGTTGGTTCCTCTCCATTCATTTGTACTATTTTGTAAGTTATAGGACTTGCTGAAATTAATAAAATATTATTAAATTTAAATCTGTATATCATTAATAACAACTTTAATCAATTATTTTATAAAATAAATCAGTTAATAAACCTCAATTCATTCAATGAAATCTCAAATTATGACTTACACAAATCTCTAAAATTGTATGAAGTGCTGTTCTCGTCTTCATTACCTTCTACATACGTGTGAGTCACTAATTGTGGTCTGTCGCTGGTTACACTTCCTGTAACATAATTCAATTTACATTGTTATTCGATAATTCAATAAAAAACAGTAAGCACTTGATTCTACACTAAGACAATTAAATTGTCCTGGTGAAGCATGTATTTGTAAACAAATACACATGTTTATCTAATTTATTAAACTTACCGTAAGAAGGTTCTTCTACCATATCCAAAAACTCTCTATCACTGAAATAAATTAGTTAAATGTTTAATTTATGAAAAAACGAACGAAATATTGAATTGCATACATAGGTAACGCTGCCAAATCATAATGATAAATAGTTGACCTTCACACGATTATAGTTATGTAATTCACTGAATTCGATCTCAAAATCTTTTTAAATCATTTAAAATACCTGTCAAGTGAATCCTCTTCTGGTATCTCTATCTCAATCTTTTCATATTTAGCCATTGCGCGTTATTATTTTTGAATTTTCTTAATTTGATCACGGGAACAAAATAAAGGGTCATGTGATAATACCAAAGACAATGTTTAACAGATAATCAATATTTGGCTACAGATGCTAATCTGTTGTGCTAACAACAGAGTATGGTTTGTTTAGTTTATGGTTTTAGTTTAGCATTTACTTTGTACAATAAGAGATGGCGTTCAGACAGATTAATATAAAATTGGTTGTAAAGCATAAAATACTTTAAATAACTTATTTAATTTTATTTGTAGAAACATAATTAATATTGTTAATTCCTATTCTAGTTAGACCTGCATTTGTCAACCACTAGTAGAAATAGAACCATTATAAAAGATAACTAAAATTCGTTTAGACTGTGCAATATTAATAACAAACGTGACTAACTGAATGGTCATGCTTTGTATGCATTAAGTATTGTTTTAAACAAATTTCAAGAAGCCCGATGCCATAATTTGTTTGAATTATATTTTTCGGCGTGTTAGGTAAGTGATTCAAATGTAAATTATGATCAAATTAGCCTTGAGAAATTTCCATTCCAAAAAATATTTAAATATAGAAAAATATTATATAGCCACAATTTTTGTGCAAGGTATTAAATTTTTTTTAATATGAAACAATAATAATTATACAACGCAAATATTAGTCAGTGCTAAGTCAGTGCTAAAAATATAACAGCAGATATATCTTTTTAATTAAATTGTCTCATATTTTCTTTTTTTATTAAATATATCTGTTGTGTTAGGTTCTTCAGTGGACATCGGTGTGTATATAAGCTTTTAAGTATTTTAAAAAATAAATTAACAACCTACTATAAAGAATTAAATAAGTTACCGTGAACGAGATCCTTTCAGATCCCTTACAATGCCCCGAGGACAGTTGCAACCCTGAATGTAAAATGACTTGGCTGGTTTTCTTGTACTTCAAAATTTATTCTATTGAATTTATAAATTCTTAGTCAAACCTTTTATTAAAAGCATATTAATTAAGTATTAATTCCTATTTCATAATATGCTAAACTTAATTTGTCAATCATTTGAATAATAAGTATTGCGAAAGGCAGCGAAAAACAGACATCTAAAGAGCAAAATATACATCGCTGTGTAGACACACAAAATTGTTTACCTATCTAAGTGATTGCTTATAAAGAAAACATTCAAATAGACGGAGAAATAATAATACTACCCGGGAAATTGTTGATGCAAGAGTTTATAAGAAAACCGTTAAATAATTTATTTGAGAGCAACTCTGGAGTTTCAGCTTATTTTATGGGCAATAAAAACTTTTATTTTTAATAATTCATAAACATTGACTGCTTATTCACGTAACAAACACATTTATGATAAAATTAATAAAGAGGCAATATTTCATTGATCCTTTCTGGTGTTAGTTGACCTCTGAAATGCAAACAAGAATTTAATTAAGTTGAATAGAAGGCGCCAATCATTTTGGTGGTCGTAAAGTCAGTTTCGACCATCAGAAAATCGTTAGAGCGACCCACAAATTTAATGGGGTGCCCGATACAATATAACTTGACGTAATATCATTCAGTTGTCTTCGTTGCTTGTGAATCTGATATTCAATGTAATATGAACATTGTACAACATGAAACATTGTATACTTGTTTTTGTATAGTAAGTTTTACCGTTAAAGTTGGCAAAAATCCAGCAGCACAACCAAAGTGCTGATTGTGTCCCAATTATCGATGCGCGGCTGCGATCGTACCACTGAAGGATCTTTTAACAGTACAGCCTGTTTATTTGTCCGCTATATAATAAAAAAAAACACTAAATATGCGCTTATACCCACCTAATTGATACGAATTTTAGGATTTCTGTACTTTTGCTACGAAAAATACATAGCAAAAGTAATTAATACCTAATTAATATTATTTGGATAATTATTTATTAATTCAGATATAATTCTAAAATAAATTAAAATTATAACCTTAAATTATAATTTTATATGAAAATTTAATTGTGAGAAGAAAGAATTTTTTTATACTATCGGTGGCAAACGAGGAGGAGGCTCACCTAGGGTAAGCGGCCCATGGACACCCTCAGCCCTCGCTGAGCCGTGGGTGCGTTGGCAGCCTTTAAAGAATGTGAACGCTCTTTTCTTGAAGGTTCCCTAGTCGTACTGGTTTGGAAATACCCCTGTTGGCAGCTGATTCCACAGAGAGATTGTGCGCGGCACAAAATGCCTTAAAAACGCTCAGTTGTAGAACGATAAACATCGAGATGAAAGCGATGAAACTTTGCAATCTGCCTCGAAGATCGATGGTGAAATTCAGCAGCTGGTATCAGTCCAAACAGCTCCTCCGAACATTCCCCTGATAGACGCGGTAGAAGATGCTGACCGAAGCAACATCTCTACGTAACGCCAAAGAGTCAAGCCGAACGGAAAAGTTGCTGAAATGTAGCTGTTAGAACTTTTACTGTATTTTTTAAAATGAACTTCACTGTAATAAAATAGAATCTCAGCTATAGAAGCGATAATAAAAATAATAAAATAAAAGATTTCTATACCTAATGCGCCCAATTTTGCCTTAGAAATACATCAAATTTATGATGCCCTTTTTCACGTTGTTGAGAATATTAGGATAAATGTTTGAGGGATAAAGCATATTATCCGAAGATGAAATGTTTTGTTTATGCCCCATTTTCCTCAATTAGGTGTTGTCTTCACTCCGTAGTAATTATGTAAATTGGTTGTCACATTATTTCCACTCAAGAAAAATATCCATATTCAAACAGAAAAATTTCAATTACTGGAGATTTAAAACGCTTGAACTTTTTAGTTTTAATGGGAACAAATCATAATTCACCTTTTATTCAGCCATAAATCTTAAATTTATTAGTACAACAATCAATAATCAAAATTTGAACAGAAATAGTATATTTACAATTACATTTAAATGCAATTTCAATATTAAAGAAATTATATAATGACAAATTACCTATATATATTAAAGTTTCTTTATTATCAATAATATTTAGAAACTTTTATATTCTGCTTTACCGAATTTAGTCGACTTCGCTTTAGAAGTGTATTTTATACTTACAAAAATTTGAGTATAATTTAATACTGATTATAATGTGTATATAATTAATATTCACTTAAATAATTATAAAATAAGACCACATATAATATCTTTGACAATTGACAGATGTTGAAAACAAGATGTACTAATATTATATAAATGTAATAACCGAACACGCCAATTGATTGTAATAACATAATAGCTTAAGGAATTCTCTTGATTAGATGCAGTTGTCTATTCTCAGCTATCTATGTATGAATATACTCTGTAGTTTTTAACTATAAAGTAAAAATCTGTTTACACATAAAATTGTAAAACTAATCAGAACTTTAACCCATCAACAAAACAGAATTAAACATGTAACTCTATTAGTAGCAAACAATCTCCATGGCTATTTAAACTTGGGTTGTAATTTATAACTTGACGAACGAGATTAAAGCGTAATAATTATGTTCTAAAGGAGTTATCAAATTGGTGGTGTTTTAAGGTTTCTTTGAAGTATAAATTTATAATGAAAGAGTAGTACGTAATTTAAAAGTAAAATGAATGGAGATTCCGTTCCTCTGATAATTACCAGATAACTGATCTTACAAAGAGTTACCATATTGGAATAAAGCCATATCTAGACCAAAATTTGTGTATTTTTTCATTTATGCAAAACTTGACAACTTTCTTGACATAGACAAGATTCAATTAGGGATAGATTTAAGCTTTGCAAATTATATTTCAAATAAGTTTTATCAAGTTTCAAATTTATAAGTGCTTAAGATTAAACCGCGAGTTACATTTCATATATGGTTCCGAATGTTCAATTAACATTTTATCATTTCTCTTTTTCATTCGGTCTATGTGAGACGTGAAATTGCATATGTGAATGAGTACGTGAGAGGATTTACTGAACGTTGTGATGAAAATTATCATTTAATTTCACTCACTTCTATTCTTTGCCTTTATATTTAGGAAACTTAATCTGCGCCATTTTACACAAACCAACGTTTATTTAATAAACTTGCTTTGAGACACTATAAGAGTAATAAAATAATTTTATATATTAAATCTAAGATAATTAAGCAGCTTGGAACTCCTTGTTTGTTTATGATGATATCGAACTAAAGAAAAATTTCCACTGTTTTTTTATGGATAACAAAAAGATTGGCTTTTACATCGTAAAACTAATAAAATATTGAAAAAAATAAATTAAATCGCTTGTATAAACAAAACATAAACAAAACTATTTTTATTATATTACAGAACTATATCCGATGCGTTCAAAGTATAATTTATAACTGTCGTGACGTATTACAAATCTTTCGTTGCGTAAAAACTTTTCTCGAGAAGAAAATATAATCTATCATTTATCAAAGGGCTGTCAACGATTTATTTTTCACCTCACATAGGTTTTCACATACTTTCAAAAATATTTTGAAAAATCCCCGGGATTACTTAGTATTTAGTATATTACGTGAGATGTTTGAAGAAAATTACCTTCTTTCTGTTGTGATTAAATTTCCTAACATTAAAGAACTCTTAGCATAAATATATAAAAATAAATATTTTATAACATGGAAAATGAAATATTTTTCTTTGCTAATTATCATACAAACTGACTTTTAAAAGTATACAAATAAGACATTCTTTCTTGCTTACAATATAAACTGAATTTTAAAAGTACACGGATACGATGTCATTTACAATTTTTCCTAAAAATTAGCATTAAAATGACTACTGGGTGACTTCGTAACATTGAGGTTAAATTATTGAAAAAATGTGACTATTTCGATGAGTTCCCCTCTTGTTATCAAGAACGGCGACGAAGGATGCGGAATAATGAAGAAACGAAAAAAATACACGTCCAATTTATTTTTCACGGTGGATTAATAAATACTGCGTTGTTTTATTAGTCGTTATTATTCTATTTACATTCAAAATAAACCTTATAGGGTAAAAAGTGTTTTTAAAAAAAATTGAATTTAAAAAAATTAAGTTATCAAAATGTTTTAAATTCACATATTTATTAAAACAATCAAACAAATATCTTTTACTGCAGAGTAAATTAGCTAATATACATGACATAGTGTAAAGTCAAAAGACGCATGTTAAAGGGTTGAGTGAGGCAAACAACTAAAAAGACCGAAACAAAATTAATTAATCACTCCGCTGAGCTTTGATACTGTCCGTAAATAAGCAACCTAAATGAAACCTATTGTTAAATGACAGTGATTAATTACACGCTAAACTGCTGAACAGATTATATATGTATTATTTTGGGGTAATTTAATTTGTTAGTACGTATATACTTTATAATCTGTGGTGTGACATAGAGATATTTTATTGCTAGAGTTTTGGCGCCAAAGCAACACCGAGCGCGTCATGATTTGTTTTATTAGGTATCAAACAACTGTGTAATTTTGCGGTTTTATGTGTAAAATTGCTAGATGTTAAAGCAAAAGTTTTTTGTTTGCAAATTGAAAGAAAATGATAAAATTCAGTGAAATGGGATCAAGCCAGTATAATATAGTTGAAATTAAACATTTATTTAATGTTAACATTTGATGTTATTTGTAAAAAAAAATAGGCTCGAAAAGTTCGAAATACAAAACTATAAAATACTTTAAAATATTTTAATACTGTCATATTAAGATGTTTGTTCGTGATTTTAAAGAATTCTTTTAACCGGACGAGCCTTGACAGTTCAAGCGGGAGGTAAATTAGTTGCCTGTAAGTGTTTGTCTACGTATATACCTACAATGGCTGTCAGCAGAGCAGAGCGACGGGTAGGTGTCGACCGTATTAGCACATTTGCTACAAATTCTACTTCAATCATAAGCTTGTTCATACAATTCTTTACTGTCTATCATACATTAACCTTTTTTTATTGTATAGCGAGCAACGGAGTAGGCTGATTTAAGGTAAGAGATTACGAATGAACGGCGCCACATTCCGCGCTTTGATTGTGGCTTTTTACGCAGCTTGAGTGGTATAGTTTTACGAGCTTCTGTTATCCTCACTTACTTAACGAAACAGTACCAGTACTGTTTCATTTATTTTGCGAGCACGTGATATCACTTCGGACAGCTCAATTAGTGCATATATGTTTCAACCTTACACTACAACACAATAGTGGTGTAAACAAATGGTAGGTATATAAGTTCATATGAGCTCATTAATTGACAATTACAAGCATCATTGACCAATCGCTAAAGTGGAACAATTAGAAATTTCAGTTCAATTCCCATAATTGAATTTAGGTATACAATATACATGATATATAAATTTGTTATTACTCTTCGTCCATGAAAACGAATTTAATTACTTTATGACTAAGGAAAATTGTACCATTATAGACAGGAAAAATGTAACAATTCTTTTTCTGTTCTACTTTATATTTACAACTTACAATTCTATATTTAGTAGTCAGATTTAGTATATTGTATATATGATTTTAATAAAATTTGTTTCTTATATATTGCCGTATTATTAATTTAACTAATTTTGTTAAGAATAAATCACTAGCATAAATTATAATATACGCTAAAAAAAGAATTTCATAAGAAAAAGTTTTCCATAAAAAAATTAAATCCATAGAAATCTATTAAATTAATCCGTATTTATAATAGACAATGCTCTATTGTCTATGAATAATGAAACATTCACGTTGAGACATTATGGCACCGTGTCGTCCTTCGGACATGGCGACCCTATGTCGCCTGGTTTATCTAACTTATACAATATTATAATTTGTTCTCTGCATCGTATACTATTTTATACAAATTTAAAATAAAAATGTCCCTCTTAAAAACACCTAAGAAATAGGATTTCGTAAATATTGAAATTTAGTGATTTCTAAAGATGAACGTTTATAGAATAGAATTGATAGAATAGAAATACTGTTGAAAGTTGATCCTTTTATTCCTACGCGATGCGACGTGGAAAATTATCATAAGCGTAATTCACATCGACATTTTCTGTATGTTTAGGTTTACATCAAATGAAAATTATAATTTTCCTACTTTTTCATGTAGTAATTTGTTTGAATAGTGTTTTCATTGAATTTAGTTACTTATAAACTTAAATGATCCTTTCATTATGTCAGAAATAAAGATTGTATTTTTAAATGAGTAAATGATCTATGAATATATAATAAGAACCCTGAGTTAAAATTACTATTTCATGAAATTAAATTGAAATCTACGTAGCTTTAATTATCATATAAAATATTTACATTCATTTAGAATCAAATTTAATTTATAATAACGGTATACTTATTCTAATAAATCTGTTTTAAATGACTTTTATAAAATAGCATACATATGATTCTATGTAAATTAAATTAAAATCCGGCAACACACCCGCAGCCGACTTGAGCTTTAAACAAAACGTTGCTTGTCTTCCGTTTTTATAAAATAAAAATGTATTTGTTATATAAATGTTTTTTCCAATGTGATTTTCGAGATTTGTTGATGAAATTGGCTATTTGCCGATGTGACAACGCGGTCAACATAAATATGTACGTTCGTACAACATTCAAATGAGTTTGACGCTGAATTAACCAGTGTTCCGAATTAATTAATTTGAGTTAGATTAATTGTCATTGACGAGGTTAATAACCTCTTATTAACTTTAGTTTTAAAGAACAAATTAAGAAATCAAAGAAACAAATTATAATTTATTAGGTCTTTGGAAGGCCTTGAAAATGGCCGGGAAAATGTCTTGAACATTGTCCCACCCATGGGAGAGCCATGCTGACGCATTAATTAAGTGGGCTTATCCGAAGTGATACCACGGCCTTACAAATTGCTTAGCGTGAAATGGCATTTGTGCTGTTCGGTGAGTGAGGATATCGGAGGTCCATGAAATTATATCGCTTCAGTGGCGTAAAAAGCTGACAACACAACCAAATCGTGGATTGTGGCGCGGTTGTCTATGATCAGTGGTGTTATTTCACTTATATAGGAGACCCACTTGCTACGTTGTCTGCTATACCAAAAAAATTTTTGAATTTTACTATTACTTACTATAATTATAATTAGTTTTTTTATGGTACAGCGGATAACTTAAGTGGTATTTTCAATGGCCTCCGATATCCTCACTCACTCATTAAAACACAGTAGGAGTACCGTTATAAGTACAGCAACCAGTATTCTGTGAGGTTGTAACGCATAGCACGGTTTTTGCGTAATCATTTATATACCTAAAAGAGTTTCATTTGTGTACTTAAGTTTTATAAGATTCACAGCGTAATAGGATGACACAAAAAGTTTTTATAACCATAGACGCAAAGGGTGCCGTAAAGGGATGTAACAAAAACGAACGCGGAACGTCTCTTGTGAGTTTAAATTAAATTGAAGCATCGGGGCTGAGCGCCATTTTATTATGAGCGCTTATCTTTAATTAAAAAGTTATTTTTAATTTACTTTATGGTACGAATTAACATAAATTAACACGAGCGCATATTAATTTCACTATTTATTTTTAGTGAATTTAAATGTTTTTTTTTATATATGTTTCGATAAATCGGTAGCTAATCTTGTGTAGGTGATTTGAAATAGTATTTTTGAAGAAATTAAATTGTAAATATGTATTTTAATCATTTTTTTAAATATGTAATAATATACAATGTAGTTTATAAGTATATATTTATTATAAAAAATACTAAGTTCACCTGTAAAAGATAATAAAATTAACTTATTCTGAAGTGTGCTTAAAAATTATTTTGTCTATTTAAAGTTTTAATAGTGTTTTTTTAAGATTAACAGTAAAATTTGAATATATTATAGACAAATCTTAAAAAAAATATTGTTTAAAATTTTTAGGCCATTGGTGGTAAAATATTATTAATCTATTAACGACTTAAATTAACATCTTTATCATTTATTTAGCAAAGTTTAAATCGAGAAACGCAAACTTTGTTGTAATCACCCGACTTGTGAGGGTGTTAAAATTTCCATAGGAACTGTCTGCTGGGGTCATGTTTAATTCATCTTGTTATATGAGATCACGATCAAAAGCGCCCTCTAGTAAGCTGTTCTACTAATGAATATCATATTATTATTTAACGACATTCAGCAACATTGCGGTAGATTTCTAAAAAAAATTGAAATTTTTACAAAATAATTTTTATAAAATATTTGCAACTACGTAAATATAATATACACTGACCTATAAAAAACAAAATTTAAAAACTTTACTTCAGATGTATTTATAATATAATTTATTAATTCCAAGGTTACTAAAAATGTGACCTTAAATGATAAAAAAACATAATCATCAAAGACAAAATAAAGAAAATTATAACTGCATATAAGAGATCTACCTTTATTTATTCTATAGCGGACACCGGAGCAGAGACTCTCCTATATCGTAAAAGAACACCGCGGCCCATGAACAACCGCGACATAGTTCGCGCTTAGATTGTGTTGCCGGATTTTTACGCCGCTTAAGCGGCACATTTTAAGGGCCTCCGATATCCTCATTCACTCTGCGAAACACAGTACAAGTACCGTTTCACGCGGAGTATTCTGTGAGCCCCCCTACGAACAAGCTGGCCCAATTTGTGCGTTAGCATATGCTTCAGCATGGCTCTCCCACGGGTCATCCACCCACCTGATTCGTTGTCCGGTATATTATAAAAAAATAACATAGGCTATATATTACTCCGTAAAATGAAAAAGCTTTTTTGTGATAGTCGGATTTGCAAAGTAAGTCATAAAACCGTGGAAGGATAATGTCTCTTATGAACGCTGACTTTACATTGAGAGATAAATTATTGAGTTCTAGAGAAAATGTGTAGAGCTTGACAATGCCATAAAATATAACATATATCTAATTTCCATAATTTATACGGTAAAACAAAACGTTTGCTGTGTAAGCTTGTAATCAATAAAAATCTTTGTAATATTTGTTAACGGAATCAAGTTTAATTTTACAGATTGATAGAGACAATTTATCTTTAAAAAGTCAACCTTGAGCTCAAGTTTGCTATATTAATCGCAGAAATATTCCCAGCTTCCAGACATTACGACGCCGACTCCACGGCGCCTCTTTGTCCGCCAACGACTCACTTTTCTGTTGATGTCTTTTGTACAAGGCCAAATTAATAGGCTATTCAGAGATGAATAGGTGACGGCACTTTTATAACACTGATGTCATAATTCAATAACGATCCATTATATTTGGTAATTTATTTTTCTTGCTTTGCAATGACATTTTAAATTATATAGAACATACCTCTATTAGAAAATATATATTCAGAATGTGTATTCCTTTAAAAGGGAAGTTTTAGTGTATGTTTTAGAATTGTGTTGGTAATTTCCAAAGGACAAATTAATTGGCTATTCAGAGAATAGGTGACGGCACTTTTATAACACTGATGTCATAATTCAATAACGATACACTGAATTTTGTATTTTATTTTTCATACACTTTAAATTTTAGAGAACATACCTTCTGTATGAAAATTTGTATAGTAACTAGCTGATTTGGCAATCGTTGTGTTACCATATTTTCTTTATTTATAGCGGACAACGGAGCAGGTGGGTCTCCTATATGGTAAGAGAATACCGCCACCCACGGACAACTGCGCCAATTCCATACATAGGTTGTGTTGCAGTCGTTTTACGCCACCTAAGCAGCATTTTTAAGTACCTCCAATTTCTTCACTCAGACAAATAAAGTGGAAGCACTATTTAAAGTACAACTCCCATTTCACGCTAAATTTTCTGAGAGCCCGTGGTATCACTTAGGACGAGCCTGCCCAATTTGTGCGTTCACATATGCTTCAACATGGCTTTCCCACGAGTGGAATAAATATAAATATGAAAGTTAGGTATATGCTATCCTGGAATTTTTATAGGCTTTTTCAATCTCTACAACTTTTCTCAAGAACTCTCTCGGTATTCTCTTACCATATAGGACCAGGTGGATCCTGCTCCGTTGTCCGCTCTAGAATAAAAAAAATTACGATATTGTGGTTAATTTTCAAAGAGAACGACCCTTGTTAAGGTACCTTTGAGAGGTGTGTTGTGGATTGCTTTCTTAATGCGTCAATGTAAGGTTTTGCTTCAAAATATCAGACAGACATATAAAAGACGCTTCTACTGTAGTGTTCTGTTAATGTTTTATTTTTCTGTGAGCAATTCAGTGAAGGCTAGTTCAAGCTATCCTAGAATGAACCAGATCAAGGCTATGTTCTAGAAATTCAACCTAATAACAAATGATTAATATCTCGAAACAAGACCTACTTCGAATCTAGACCACTACGTATAAACTTGAACTATATTTTTAAAATTAATTCAAATTAAATGTAAATTGTGTGTTGTAAAGTGGTGTTATACCAGCCTACAACGAAGCAAATGGTATCAGGTTCGCCTCGAGGTTCGACAGACGCCGGGCAAGACATATATTTGAAAACTGTCTTCCCGGTGAGACAGCCATGCTGAAGCATATGCTAATGTACTAATTGGACAGGATCGTCCGAAGTAATACTACGGGCTAAAAGAATACCAGCGTGAAACAGTATTTATACTGTGTTTCACTGAGTGAGACTGCCGACCCTTCAGCGGCGTAACAAGCCAGAAGCACAAACAAAGCATGGCTTGTGGGCAGGCTACTCATGGACGGTTATAACAATATAATATTACAATAGAGATATTACAATAGAGGAGATTCGCCTACTCTGTTGCTGGCTATATAATTCAAAAAAATTATGAGGTGATTTTTAATAATTTGTATATACAGTTCACAAAGATGTTTTTATGAGGGTGTAATAAGCTAATTTATAAAGTTAATTTATGAAAATCTTGCGTTAACTGTTCATAAATTTGATATTATATAATAATAAAATATATATTACGATGTCTACGCAGCTCAGTTTCACTGGATGATTGATCAAAGTGCTTTGATCAACCACACCTCACTTTGTCAATCAATTTATTTTCTGTTATAATAGAATTAAAACTGACGCTGCGTTATTAATAACTTTAAGTAGATTTAATAAAATAACTCATATCTTACCGGCAATACTGTCATTGTGTTTTTCTAAAAATACTACCTTCGCTCCTTTGATGTGTTGCTAAATATTTCAGTTAGAAAACTTATGTGAAAGTATTTTAAATATACAAATATATATTACTTATACTTGCCCATATGATCGTACAGTGGTTTTGCTCGTGCCATGTCTTTTGCAAAACAGGAAATATCAGAAAAATTGACTTATAATCAAATAATTTTGCAATTTAAAATGTTTGCCCGCTGTGGTATTATCCCAGCAACCACAAGTGTTTGTGGTAAACACAAATATGGTTAGTATAATATTGTAAGTATGATATTTGATAATAATAAATCCATTATAATATATATGCTTGGTAAACCAATTTATTTGAAAACAATGCCTATTTTTCAATACTCACTTTGCATCCGTGACACAGCTGGCTGGCTCGTCCGAAGTCATACCACGTGCTCATTGGATAAACAGTACTTACACTATGTTTAGCGGAATGAGAATATCGGAGGCCCTTGAAATTGTACCACTTATGCGGCGTAAAAATCCAGAAACAAAAAAAGCGTGGATTGTGGCGCGATTGTCCATGGGCAGCGGTAATCTCTTACCACAGAGAAGATCCACCTGCTCCGGTGCTCGCTATATGATAAAAAAATAAAAGGTAATATTTCTGCTGGGAGCGTATCACGTATTTAAGAAATCTCTTTTTTCACGTATGACAATCATAGTAATGGCTTAATTATCATAGAATCTCATTAAAATTGTTATATCGTCTCGCAGCAAGATACAAATGGTTTCAACTTAATCTGTGGTCTACCGCCACAGAGACTTTACAGCTTTATAGCATGGATTTACAGACTACAGTATGTAGAATTTCACGAAAATAAAATTTAACGCTTAGAAAAAACACTGATTACATTATTGATTGTATATTTCTTCTATTATTTTTGGATTTATCTATGACTAGTGTTGAATCTATGGACGAAAACTGAATTAGCTTATATAAATTAAGTTATCTTTAGATTTTAGATAAGTAATTGATTTTCCTTCTACCCTGAATGTAATTGTAATATTGAACAGCGATGTTCAGCCCCTATTTACATAGGTCTGTTAAACTAATGAATCTGATGATGTGAAATTTATTCATGGTTTTGACAAGAATGAAAACTTAAAGAGAAGAACAAGAAGTATTATTTACAGATGTTTGAAATACTTGTATTCCAAAGTTTATTTCGCGCTTAACCAAGCAGCTAAGATTTATTATTTCCGTTATGTCTTTTTTTATTCATAAATTGTGCTTTTGGAAAATTATACATATTTGATTTAGGTTCAAGTTAATACATTTATAGGGATTACAATGGTGAACAATGAAGGGTTATGGAAAGAAAAGATTCAAAATAAGAGAAGTTATCGGCTGAAACAAAGATAGTCGAAGTTATGAATGGGACATGTATATTTATTTTTCTCTTCTAAAAAAGGAATCACTGTAAGATATATAAACTATAGAGCACATTAAACTTGCTAAACAACTAGGATTCGCCTGCGGCTTTATCGATTGAGAACTTTTAGGAACTACTTTTCCAAAACTATTTCATATAAACTGAATTTAGTGAACTTCGAAAGTTTTCAAAATTGTAATAATATATATTACATATGTTAGTATTCATTCAATCATATATATTCTAAAGTGACGGATTGGAACTGTTGCCAGGCTTTTTATGAGCCTCGTAGCTTAATGGTTTTAAAAGTGTACCATGAAGCGAGAGGTATCGGGTTCGAATCCCGATCCGGATAATTATAATTTAATTTATAATTTCTTCTATCTCTGGAAGGGCTTGACAGTTGCCGGGCGATTGTCTTATTACTGTCGCACCCGTGGGAGAGCTATGCTGATGTACTAATTTGGCCGGCTCATCCGAAGTGATACCACGGGCTCACAGAATACGTAGCGTGAAGCTGTACTTGTACTGTGTTGCGCAATGTGAGTGAGGAGGCCCGTAAAAAGACGGCAATACGACCAATAAGCGGATTGTGGCGCAGTTGTCCATGGGCAGCGGTGTTCTCTTACAATTTAGGAGACCCTCCGTCTCCGTTGCCCGCTATATTATGAAAAAACACTAAGCAAAAGAAAAACTTTTTCTTTTCCACAGGCATAGATGTCAAATTTAGTGAAATATCCTGTAATTAATAAAGTTGCTTTATAGTTACCATAAAGATTGTCTTAATGTTTAAGTTCTACAATATTTGTGTCTATATATTGCTAAAATATTTTGAAAATTCTATCTTAACTTTACTATAAAAAACACAGACTATGAATCCTGTGCGAATTTCAAAATAAGAATGCTGACATTATTGATAAAAAAAATATTATTTAAGCTTAATTTGAATAAACAGTCATTTATCACGTATTTATCGCTTCATAAAGACTTGTAAAAAAGGCATAAACAAAGCGTAAAAATGCTTTTTATTTTTTATGGTAAAACATAAATGCAAAGGGCAATAATATTTGGTGAAAAGAAATATCCTCATTTCGTCAGCTAGACTTTATTATTTTTGAGACGATAACATTATAAAATATTTTAATAACGCTAAATAAGTTTGTGTAGGGATATTTACACTACTTTTAAGATAGTTTACAATAGAACGAAGTATGAGAGTCATTTATAGTAAGAATCAATGTTTTATTTGTGTAGCTGGCTTTTTACATCAAGTTAAACTTAGTGGACTTCCGGTATTCTCACTCAGTGAAACACAAATAAGTATTCATTTCAGATGGTATTCTTTGAGCCGGTTGTATCATTTCTGATCTGTTGGCAAAATTAGTACATCTGCACAAGCTTTTGAATACAAATTAATAATTCTTTTGAATTTAGGATGTTCGTCTGCATTACGTTTTCAGTAATTATGGTATTTGCAGTTCGATTTACGATAAAAAAAGAATACGTGCCATGCTGAAGCTGATACTCGACGTGATATGGTAGTTGTATTTGAAACGGTGCTTCTACTGTAATTCGCTGAGTAAGGTTAGGTATCGGAGGGCCTTAAAAAAGTCGCTTAATTGGCGTAAAAAGCCGGCAACACAACCAATGCGCGGACTGTAGCGCGGTTGTCCATAGGTGGCGGTGTTCATTTTCCATATGGTAGACCCATCTACTTTGTATTCCATACCATAAAAAACTTTGGTAAATTGAAAAAAAAACCATAAAGTTATGGTATTGTCCCATATTTTACAAAAGGTTAAGAATCACCAAAATAAAAACATGATATATTTTCATAACATTGTTTAATGAAAATAATTAACATTTCTTTCCTCTTCGAATTTTACATTCGAAATTATGAGCCTCTATACAACACAATATTATGCGAATTGAAAAAGCGTTTACATAATTTGTATTATAGTAATTATAATTTAGAAACTAACTACTAAGATACTAGGAGATCAGGAGACCTAAATAGTAGTAATAATTATAATTTATTAAAATAACATTAAATGTTTTCGATGGTCTAAGGTTGTATTTTTATAATCATAAAGGACATGTAAATATTTATTTTTCTGTATGACAGACAGCTAGGCGTAAAACTTCGGAAGAGCTTTATGGGGATTTTTTAAGAAAATCATACAAAATAGCGACTCATCCAAATTTTCTTTGTCTCGTTTTATCGAATATAACAAGAATTAAAAAATACCTTAATCTTAATCTGCCTTTGAAAATATACACGAAACATTCACAGTTATGTTATAATTAAAAAAAAAAATAAATAAATAATCATCATCATCAGCCTATCAATTCGACTGCTGGACATAGGCCTCCCCCCAAAGACACCTATTACGATCTTGAGCGATTTGAGTCCAGCGGTTGCCCGCGACCTTCGTAAGATCATCTTTCCATCGCGTAGCGGGACGTCCCACTCTGCATTTTCTGGTGGTCACCGGAAAACGCAGGAAAAAAAAGACAATTTACCGGAGGGTGGCCAGCAGCGCCCTTTTGAGTACAGCAGATGTTCTGCGATAACCAACTCGCCTGCCAAGCGTGGTGAGTTAAGGCAAAATAACACCCCTATGACCACAAATAAATAATGCGGACTAATGCGGAAGATGTTTTAAATTAAAATACAATTTTATTATTTTAGTTTAAAAAAACCGTATCAACTTGGCACTTTAATAATGTATTATAATTATAATTTATAGAACTTCTATCTACATGTCTAAAAATCTATGCCGTTATTAATAATGCTGTAAATTGGAGGGAGATTTAATTATTCTGATCAAGCTGGTGTAGGAACTTCGTGGAGGTTACTTTTTAACAAAAAAAA
>DWCF01003291.1:0-20190 GCA_018230265.1 Delias oraia | reverse complement strand
ACCAAAGTTACCGAAATTGCTCGCCGTATTAGTAAGTTGAAGTGGCCACATCGCTCGACGAACCGACAACCGATGAGGAAGAAAGGTTCTCGCAGAGTAGGACGTCCCGCCACGCGATGGAAAAACAGTATATTTTTGAGTTTTACATATAAAACATTTATAAAATTAGTAACATTCAAAATTCTCAATAAAACTTAGTGAAATTTACATGTTACTTGTGACGAAAATTTTCATCCATACGCGAGCCATGCTGAAGCATATTTTGACGAATAAATTGGGCCGACTTATCTGAAGTGATACTACGAACTTACGAAATAATCTGCGTTAAAAGGTACTTGTACTTGAGATTATGCCGTTTAGACGGCGTAAAAAACTGGTAACACAACCAAAGCGCGGTTTGTCATACGGTTGTCTATGGCTGGCAACGTTCTCTTTCCATATAGGAGACCGCCCGCTCTGTTGTCTGCTGTCATCATCATCATTATCATTTTAGCCATAGGACGTCCACTGCTTGAGATAGGCCTCTCCTTCAGACCTCCATGCATACCTTTCGGAGCATCCACCTTATCTGCTAAAAAAAATTAAAATAGACTCTAAAAGTCTGTTCCCAGAGCCATAAAACCCTTTAAAAAAGACATTCTCACAGTTAAATTCACATAAAACGAAGTTCATTTTAAACACTTTTCAACCGGTCTTATCAAAATAAATTCAAATGTTAAGAATAGACAGGCAAAAAATTAACTTGGATTAATGCCATTGTAGTCATGTACGCTATCAATTGGAACGGAATTTCTGTTTTTGTAACAGATATGTTTAAGAATAGGAACGAAATTGAATTAAAATAGTGTTTTTAATGTAAACGTGAGCACAGACAACAAAGCGGTTACTTGAAAGCATAATAAACTATCACTAACAATAATTCAGAGAACCAGTTAATTTAGTACTAAAAATACTATTGTAAGAACACACTAGGGACCGCATTTAGCGGTTTTGTGTACGCTGACAAATAATATTGGTGTAGGTTATTTGGTTGATCTGTTATAATGACAATTATGTGTTTATACAAATTTAGATAGACTAACTGGATAAATCGATTCAAATTCGTGACGCAATAATTGTACGTATATTTAAAAGTTTTTTTAATCACCGTATTTATTTGTAACAATCAATAATGATTTAAATTATGACAAAACAAAACGTGGTTCTTAAAATAATATAAATTATTTATGTTAAAAGATTTCTTTTTAGTAATTTTAAAAGATAAATACATATCATATATTTAATTATAGCGTAGATAATGAAGCAGTCAGGCATATGATTGATGGATAGTCATCGAAAACCACGACGCAAGCCATACTTTGGTTGTGTTAACGGACTTTTAATTTTTAAGACGCTTAAGCGTCAAACTAAACTTGGTGAACCTCCAGCATTACTAACTCTGTGAATAACGTTACAAGTAGGTACCTACTATTACACGCTGGTATTACATGAGCCTGTGGTATCTCTCTGGACGAGAGAGCCCTTAGTCCGTCATTCAGTGTGGAAGAGTTCTCTCAGGTGGAAGACAGTGTTGAGACAGTCGCCTCCAGCCATAAGCAGACCGTTTCAAAGATCAAAGACAATATATATATTAAATTATTAATTCTTCTTAGTCCGAGTACTCAAACATCTCTTAAATAAAATATTTCCTGAAAAATGTTCGTTTCATGTGATAATTATTATTAAGAACGCAAGTTCTGTATGAAATGACCCAGCGAATTGGCCGACCTACAAAATGTAATGTCATTTGCAATTCAACTGCCATCACTTCGTGTTATGCCTAATAAAATTTACATATTTAAATTAAACAACGGAATGACAAGACACTCCATCGTCTCAGATAAGAAAAACTGGACAACGGATTTTATATCACGTCATCTTTGTCAACTAAATCCTGATTTCGCTCATTTAATGACCTACCTACTACTGTGCTACCTACTGATTATATAGCGGACATATGTAAATATATCATGCGCAATTATTACATAAATATTGTTCTCTCACATGCAATAAAGCGTTAACACAGTCGTTTGGCCATTGCCAATCGCTTCCAATGACTGAATAAATTTGTAAATAAAATTATTAATTCAGTGATCGAACCCGGTGGTTCATGAAGTTATGAAGGTAACAAGACCACTTAGTCACCGTTCGGTTAACTACAGCGGCGGTGATCTCTTACCATAGAAGAGACTCGACTGAACTGTTGCCCGCTATACTATAAAAGATATTTTTTGTTATTTACTTCAGCAAGTATTAAGATAAGAAACGAGAAGTTGATTTTTTTTAATAGCAACGATGGCAAACGAGCAGGAGGCTCATCTAGGGCAAGCCGTCCTCCGCCCATGGACACCCCAGCATTTGCAAAGCCGCGGGTGCGTTGCCGGCCTTTAATGAAAATGTACGCTCTTTCCTTGAAGGTCCTGAAGTCGTATTGGTATATATTGTTAATTTATTTATAATTAAGAGAAAATCTTTGATTAAAGAACGTGACTTTTTATTCAGTGCTCATAATTCATAGACTAGAAGAATTACAAGTTATCATTTACTATAGACAATATTAATAGTGATGTGTATTAATAGTGTTGTGCCAGCCGGTAAAGAAGGGACTAAAATTTACTATCACAGTAATCCTAAAGTATAAATACGTTTTTAAAAGAAAGAATTATATCAGCTTCTAAGGATAAAGGAAATTATTTGTATTGTTGGATCATCCATTCGTTTGAGTTGTAAATCAAATCTTGACATTTATTTGAAGCGGGTTTTCATTTCCACAGCAATTACTTTTCTCATGTTGATTTGATTAATAACTGGTCTACCTTTAGAAAACTTGACTGACATTTCAAATCATCTCGGACCAAGTGAAATCACTATTTGCCATCTTTTAACTCGGAAATTGGCAAGATTCTAAAATCAATCTAAGTATATTAAGGTTTTAGGTGAAGAGAAGAATCTATTCATCATCATCGTCATCATTTTAGCAGTAATACGTCCACTGCTGGACATAGGCCTCTCCCTTGGACTTCCATGAACACCTATCGGAGGCGACCTGCATCCAGCGTCTTCCAGCGACTTTTATAAGGTCGTCTGTCCACCTTGTACGTCCTACGCTGCGTTAAGAAGAATCTATTAATGGTCTTTAACTTAGAAACGGACAAAGACATTCCCGATATACCATTTGGGATAAATAAAACCATGTTTTTTCATAAATATATTAATATCTATGTAAGAATTGCAAGTTTTTCATAGTAATAAGAATGTGAATATATAAATGTGCTGACAACTGACAAGAGCTGATATATAAGCCTCGTGGTTAAAAGGTCTTACTGTGTCGTCTTCGGTACAGGCTTCCATCCCCGGTCTGAATAGAATTTATAATTTAATTTGTCAATTTATTCGTTCTTTACAGAGGTTTGACAGTTGTTCAGCGTGTATCTTAATACTGTTTTACTGTAAAGAGTACCATGGTGAAGCAAATGCTGACACAGTAGTTAAGCCGGCTTGTCAGTAATGATACTACCGATTTATAAACCAGCATGAAAAAGTACTAGTACTGCCTTTCGCTGAGTAACTGAGGTTACCGTAGGCCTGTTAAATTATATCCGCTAAAGGGGCATAAAACAACATAGTGGCGCAAGTTTTCATATGCAGTGGTCATCTTTTACCATCATGAAGCCCCGCTTCTTTATATGCAATTTAAAAAAAAACATTTCTTTCTGCACCATCCGCTGGTTAATTACAGTTGAAGAGCTTTTAATATGCTTGAGGTCTTTAAAATCGATAAAAACCATTAGTGCCCTAACGGAATATGGGGTCATAAGTAAACATGTCCAGTAATCAACTAATGCATGTAATGCTTTGCCTACCTGTTGAGGTACAAGGTAACCGAAGTTTTAACAGCTGGTTACAATTGGTTCAAAGACACACGGTCTCTAGTCTAAGCTCTCTTTATTTCTGTATTTATTGAGTCTAGTATGGACCGTACCACAGTTAAGATTGTATTAAGCTGACTGTATTGTATTAAGCTGACTGTACATCTTATTCTTCAGATACCACGTTCCTATACTTAAGAATATAAAATATATATTCTTATCATAGTATTACTTAGTAACTTGAGAAAAAAACACCTATTGTTAACATTTTTATTAGACTGTTTACTCACCCGTGGGAGAACCAAGTTGAAGCTTATACTGACGCACTAATTGAGCAGGCTCGTCCGAATTGATACCACGAGCTCGCAGAATACTCAGCGTTAAACGGTCCCTGAACTGTATTTCGCAGAGTGAATGAGAATATCGGACGTACTTAAAAATGCCGATTAAGCGGCGTAAATAGCCGGCAACAAAACTAATGCGCGAACTGTGGCGCGGTTGTCCATGGGCGGCGGTGTTCTCTTACCATATAGGAGACCCACCTGCTCCGTTGTCAGCTATAGTATAAAAAACTAATAAAATCTCATAAATTATAATATTTTCAATACTAATCCACGGTTTAGAAGCTAACGTTCCGCTATAAAGTTGCCGAAATTGTACGTTTAGGGTGTGGCCAATGACATACAGTTTTACGACAAGTCACTGCACTTATCACCCACTCCTATTCGAGTGCTATACATTCTATTACCCCTATTTACTATTCCATGGGTAAATTAAAATATTACAAGCATGTTTGAAAAGGTTCACATTCAGCTTTCAATAGCTTTTATCTTATAATTATAAACAAAACTGTTCCAGAGAGAATAAAAATTGCTGACCTATTCACAATTCTCCTATTATTTTAATTAATGCAAGATTTAAATTAAATAAAAATCACAATTATTTTTTAAAGTTTTTATTGAATAAGTTTTTATATAAAATAACGTGTAACGGAACAGGTGCGTCTTCTAAATGGTAAAAGTCAGAGCTAACTATGGATATCCGCGATTTAGTTGTGCTGTCGGGTGCCGCATTAATGGTAATTTCAAGGACAAAACACAGTACAAGTATTATCGCGCCGATATAAAAGTAAGTACAAATAATACATTTTCACCAGTGGGAGAGCCATGCTGACGTACAAATTGGGCCGGCTCGTCCGAACCGACACCACGGGCTTACAAATACTCAGCGTGAAACGGTTTTTCTACTATGTTTCGCTGAGTGAGTGAGGGTATTGGACTCTTAAAAAATCATGCTTAAGCGGCGTAAATAGCCGACAACACAACCAATGTGCCGACTGTGACGCGGTTGTCCATAGGCGGCGGTGTTCTCTTACCATATAGGCGACTCGTGATAATAAACTCTCTTCAAATCAAGGACCTCCTAGCAAGCCATAATAGAAATTGTATTTCCTTCGGATTCCTCGTGAGACAGTTGATAAAATTCATGAAGCCAAGGGTAACGATGTGACGTGCAATAAATCATGCGCCGTCAATTTTCGATGTTGACATAAAATGGACGAGAAAATGATTGATGCATCTAAGAATCGTCAATCGTAGGAAAGCTCAGATAATTTAATAACTTTATGATTGCTTAGACGTTAGTTTTATTAAGTAAACATTGGTTATTAGTTTACAGGTGTTATTATTCGTAACACCTCGTCTGTCGTTCCATATCCAAGTGTTTTAGCCCTTGCAGAGTCTGCGTTGCAGAGCCACGGGCAAGGTAAGGCCTGTAAGGTTTATATACGCTCGTTACTTCAAGGTCCCACGTCGCATTAGTCTGGACTTACCCTTGCTGGCAAATGATTCCACAGAGTAGTACGTAACTTATCCTAAATGATCTGTTTGCGTGCTATTTCATAAAATGTATTTAAGGTGGTGAATTTTGAAAGCTTTAAAAGGTATTTTTACTCCTTGAAATTAAAGGCAAAATTATAATCAATTCAAAATAACGGATCTCGTTTTTTTGTTACGATTATAATTCAATCTAAAATCCTGTGTACCAGGCTTAATCCTATGTAAATATCTATGTAGATGGCATGTAAATTTTAATCTGTATTCGTTGGTAATATTAGTCTCGGGAAAATTCACAACATATTAAAATTGTTTTTATTATATAGCCGACAACAGAGCAGGCAGCCTTGGTGGTAATCAAATCTCAATCTGTCTTTTGGTTGTGTTATCGGCTTTTTATCTAATGAAAACGGTATAACTTGAACAATCATCGGTGTCTGTACTCATAACAACTTATTACGAGTACTTTTTCACGCTGGTATTCTGTGACCTCGTGGTATCACTATATTCGAAACCATTATTACGGCATTTGCTTCAAAAGAATGCTCACTGGTAACACAGTGATGACAAGTCTTTAAAGTTGATAAATATATAAAATAATACATAGTTTAACAATATAATCATAATTAATTGTTAATAAGCAAAAAGTCACAAGTGTCAATAATGTTAGGCTAATAATTTCATCATCATCATCATCATTTCAGTGATGGCTGTTTGGCTGGCAGCAAATAGCCCTTCCAAAAAAAAAATGCTGAATTAGCAAGCTGAAGTGGCAATACGCATTCCACATCGGACGTAGAACAGATGGCCAATGAGGCCGAAAAGTCTTAGAGACCAAGGACCGGCAAGAGCAGCGTGGCGAATAATTTATTCCGCCCAAAAAACTTCTTGCGATGAGTGCAAATAGAATTAACTCAATCGCTTGGAAAGTTCACTTTTGTTTACTTTTGATTTAAATAATTAGTGTTCTATCATGAATACCGAACAATTATTATTCAAATACAAAACCAAACTGATTTTATTGGTATTCAATTTGGTTTCTTTTAAGTATCAATAAATTTAAGTCTTGTAAGTTACCGTAATTCCACGGGTTCCAGGTTCGAACCTATGTTGGCCGATATAATATGAACAAAGTCAAAGGTCTTTATCGTATCGGATCAAATATTTATGGCTGTCGTAACACCGAAAGTTACAGGATGTTTACGAACACTTCTTTTTGAGAGAATCATAGCTAAGTGATTTAATAAATAGTTCTACCATGAAGCGAGAGCTTGGCTTTGACTTGAAACGGTGCCTCAACTGAGTTTCGCTGAGTGAGTGAGAATATCAGAGTCCCTTAAAAATGCCTCTTTAAGTGGCGTAAAAAGCCGACAACACAACCAATGCGCGGACTGTGACGCGGTTGTCCATGGGCGGCGGTGTTGTCGTACCATAAAGGACACCCATCTTCTCCGTTATCCGCTTATTAAAAAACTTAGACTAAGTTTAATATTTAAAAACTACATGATACTAAATATTAATAATTATGTTAATAGTATTAGAATCTGATAGGTTTATTGCTATATTTATCAAAATTAATATTTTTTTCAATTTATTTCAGTTTAAGTTTAATAAATGTTAATTTGTATCATCGTTAAATTTACTTTTAAAAGCAAAAGTTGTGTTTTTAAGACATGTCCAAATTCTGGTTCGTAGCCAATAAAGATTACTGACAGCCGTAGTGTTAGTTCAATAGCTGTGAAATGTTTCGAAAAAATTATTAAGTTTAAATATTAGCTAATATTCGAAACGTTAACGCCAGCAACACATCCGAAAAGTGGACTGTGGCACGCTTGTCGTGCGAGAGACTCACCTGCTCCGTTATCCGCTATGGCATAAAAAAATAAAATTTACTAAATTTTAAAGAAACAAGTCCAAATCGTAATTTATCGGTTCTCTACAGGTAGCTGATCGAATTGCTATAATAATTAAGAAATAAAATAGAACACGACGCAGTATTCAATTACTCTTACAGTTTATTTACGACAACGCGAAAGAAAATAAAAAAAATCTATTTATTTAAACAAATAAAATCAATGAAAATAAAAAAATTATGAGTAGCTATGCGTAGTTTTGATGGCTTTTTGGAAAGTTTCTATTCCATACAATACCATCTCGCGCTAAAGCCATGAATATAGCCGGGAGACAGCCACTGCGGTGCAAGAAGTCGCGTGAACAGTGAAGCGTTTCCGGAAAAATGAACTCATGAAATTTAATGTCGAAATGTCTTGAAAGCATGCCAAACCTACGTCTGAATTATTTATGTGGCACTATTTTAATAGCAACGCTATTCATTACACTTGTGTTTCTTAATTTTATATGCAAACTATTTGACTACTTTACAATTTAAATGAATCACGTTGAGTTTTTTGCATTTTTATTTATTCTGCCACGCTACTGTATGGCATAACGAGCTATTTTTTTATTTATTCAACAAAACAATACTGAAGAGAATCGCAGCTTATAATTATTGCAAATTATAATAGGCTAAAAGGCGTAACACGTGTCCAGGGGTATCGAGTACAAAATTAATAATTTATTCGGTCTTTGTAAGGGCTTGGCAGTGGCCGGATAGCCTTTTTATACTGTCTTACCCGTGGAAAAGCCATGTTGTTTCACTAATTGAGCCAGCTTGTCCGAAGTGATACTAGGGGCTCTGGGAATACCAGCATGAAGCAAGTTTACGCTGTATTTCCAAAAATATGCGTTAAGAAACCCCGTAAACCTATAAAACAATTGAATTGTCGCCATTTTTAAAAAAATTGCAGTAACTCCTGAGTTGATTTACACTATTGTTTTGCATTTAAGGAAAATTTACGATCGCACATAAAACTTTTGTTCGCAATCTCAGTATACTGGTAGTAAATTGTGGGTCGTAACATAAAGGCGTAGGCAAACACTATTGAAGTAAATCAAGCCTACACAAGGATGCGTGATCCTACTGCGAGTACGGCGCGGGCGTCGATTTGACGTCCATATAAATATTGATGTCAACTGTGATGTATCTATCGACATAGTCAATCAATTTTTACAATTTAATATCTCTATAGGTGGACTTTAGGGGCCTTTTTATATAAGGAAATACACTTATGCGTTCCTTTCTGATGAGAGGATACAGAACAAACATTTTCAAACAATCTTTTTATTCTACCTTGATGTTCGATGATCAAAGCTTATCAAAATATTATATTCATCCAAATTATGTATTTACATTATTATTAGAAACTGGAGATATTAAAGTTAAAATCACTACAATATTGCTTAAGAACTTGGGTATCTGCTTTGTAGTATGAATAATCAATACTCGTGATATAAACTTAAATTTATATAATATCTTTAATCCATGTTTTATCTTTAATAGAATAAATTTGTAGGTCTGTAAACAAATGATTTATTTATTTTGAACATATTGAAACACCTAATATAATATCTGAAATCTCGATTACACAAATTATTACAATAATGGTAACAAAGAAACAATATTCCTTTTTATTCGTCGATGGATTTATTTATAATAATATTACTTTTAACATAAGTTTATTTCATTCTTTATAGCCAATTCCTTTTTTAGATTACTCAGCATTCTTAAATAATACATTATTATTATAGGCACTGACAGCGCTAATCGCAGCAAATTTCAATAAATTAAGAAACATAATTTCTTTATATTATTATTTAGTGATATTTCTACCAGAAGAAAAATATTAACAAAATATATAATACAATTGATTCTCAAATGACGATTCTGAGTAGGGAGGTACGACGAGTAAACATCAATCCAAATAGTCTGGATTGTAAATGCCGTCACTTGGCACATTATTGTTCATTTCGACAGATCAGGTTACACGTTACACAATGGTAAACAAATTCGTGGTTCGCAGTAATATCGGCAAACGTGAACGCAGACGAAAATGTTATATAAACATGACAGTATCTCTACTCCCTGGCCTCGGGTCGTTCGGCTGAATATATAACGTTGTAGCGAAAGCAAACTCAAACAAAAGCAAATTTATTCACCAAATATGACGATTAATACTCGAATTCGGCGAAGATTTGTATTTTTTCGGTACAAACCGATAGTGAACCGGTTTTTAATTTATCGATATTTCTACCAGTAACTGTTTTGAGAGCGTCATAGCTTAATGGTTTTAAAAGTGTACCATTAAGCTCAAGGTATCGGATCCAAATTCTGTTTCGGACAAATATAATGTAATTTATAATTTATTCGGTCTTTGGAAAGGCTTGACAGTGGCCGAGCGAGTGTCATAATACTGTTGCGCCCGTGGGAGAGCTATGCTTAAGCATATGATAACGCAATAATTGGGCTGGCTCGTCCGAAGAGATACCACGGACTCACATACTCAGCGTGAAACTGTGCTTGTACTGAGTTACGCAGAGTGAGTGCGAATTTCTTTAAAAATGCTGATCAAGCGGCGTAAAAAGCCGGCCACACCATGCGCAGACTGTAGTGTGGTTGATCATGGGCGCGGTTGATCATGGGTGGCCACCTGCTCTGCTGTTCTCTATACGATAAAAAACTGATAGAATGTTATGACATTGTTTTTAATAAAGCTTTATCAGTAAATATCACTTAAGTAAGAGGTATTTTCGAGAAATACTAAGACAACTAAATCCTTTTGAGCATTGTTACTCCGTACTTATACCTTCGTTTTCTTTACCTCTTCAAAACCGATAATCCTACAAACCGGTTTCTAACTCGAAGTAATATCCCTCCGGCTATTTATCCCCAGCATTCTTTATTTGTGTGGGAATTAATTTTGACGTAACGATGATATTAATATTTAAGATGTACGTTCCTTTTTATTTTTCTTCAAAACATCCCGGAGCTTTATTAGACTCTATGGAAACATAAGGTTACTTCTAAGGACATTATGATAATTCCGTTAGCAAGAAAATTTGTTCAATATAACGAAACTAGTTGGTGTTTTATCCGCTTTTAAGATTCAATAATGGAATACGTATAGAAAAAGGATCTTAGAACTACCAAATACAAATAAAGTTTTATTAAAATCTTGAAGAATTTTGAACATATTTAGAAAATTAAGAAAATTGTCGGTATACAGTATGTCGGTATATATATATATTATTTATATATATATACATATATATGTATATAAAAAATTAGACTTTTTTAGTTTTCCATAACTGTTAGTATATAATCATAAAATAATAATAAATAATCTTGATGCATGTCGCCTCCGACAGATATTCATGTAGATCCAAGGGGGAGGCCTATGTCCAACAGTGGACGTCTTACGGCTGAAATGATGATGATGATGATGAATTATAAAAATATGTACTATAATTATCTATTTATCTTCTATGAGAATTGACTTCAATAATGATAGCAATAAATATAACTATTTCGGGACACCTACATATTATATACATCGTTTTGCCATTAAATTATTAAAGTACTAATAACGCTATTAAATATGTTATATGTAAATTTTAATGCCGAATCATAAAAAAATTGGGGTGAACCACCATTATCACTTTTTATCAAGTTCACCATTATCAAGTTTTCTGACAAACACGAAACTTAAAAATTATTACTAGAAACTTAAAAATCTTCATTGCGATGTATACAATAGTATGACATAATATATAAAAAGCAATAATAAAGATTCCCTGCCTAAAGAAAACTTTTAATTTAAATCATACATTTCGTTCGGTGTTTGCGTTGGTTGCAGAATGGTCGGCCAAGTGTCGTAATACAGCCAGGTCCTTAAAGTGCTACCACGCGCTTACAGAATACCAGCGTGACATAGTATTTAGTTACTGGAGGACTATAACATCGCCTTAGCGAAGTAAAAAGCCGTAAACACAACTATAACTCGGACTCTAGCTTGGTTGCAAGCGACTGATCTTTTACTATAAAATTAACTCACCTGCCCTGCGTCTGCCGAATATTAATTCGCTATATAATAAAATAATCTGAAATTACCTTTCAAACCATAGTGTGTTCTCATATAGGGTCATAACTCTATATGAGAAAATACATCGTATCACTCGATGCCATAAGCACCCCTTTACAATGTTAAACGGTTGCAATTGAAACTAATAAACATAAAAACGTTGAATAAAATGGATATACAGTTTTACGTTACTCGAGCGCACTCAGTAATAACGTAATCTATAACAGGGCAATGTTTAATTAATATTACAAAGAGAAGATATTTTTCTGTGTGAACTAGTCTCTGAAACTACTAGACGGAGTTGAACCATTCTTTCACCGTTACAAAGCCATACAAGATATATTCACATGAGGGATATATTTTAGTTTCATTTTTAACGTAATAACAAAATAAATGTCGATTAATAATCACATACGATGTTTCATTTGTATTTGTGGTTTACCTTTTCTTAGATGTACCTTGAAGAAAAAGGTTTGCGGAACACTGACTTATATAACACCTAAACTTTTATTTTTGTGTGAATCTGAGCAGTTTTATAAGCCTCCCATTATTAAGTCATTGGTATCGACTTCAGTTACTGGTCTGAATATCGAATAGAATTAATAATTTTATTTGCAAAAAGTATTAAGTCTTTGGAAGGCTTTGATTGTGGCCGTGCATGTGTCTTAACACTGTCTACGCACTCTATTGTGTTTCTCTGAGTAAGGATTCTGTTATGTTCAATTTCAGCTATATGATATTTAACAAAATGAATTCCAAATTGAATAATCACGTAAAATATATATAATATATTATTCCAAGAGTAAATTGTTATATATTAGAAGCATTTAATATAAAAACATTCACCAAAGGGATCGGAAAAAGTTTTTACAAAAAATATTAAAACTAAAGAATATATGAAAAGCAACGTCTGTTAGCACAGCGAATTCCTAACCATCGATCATAATTAAATTCTCCCAACCGATATTCCATTAAATATCCATAACACATCCCTGAAAGAGTAAATACCGTGTTACTGTCATAAAGGAAAATCAGCTTTGGGGCGGAAATTGAAGTTCCGTGCCCGGGGCGCGCGGGCGCAGACCGGAACCACCGCCATTAACCTCACTCCTTACAGCGTATGCAATTACAGCAATTATCTTACGCTACATTATCATATTTAAATTGCAAGGGATAGGTGACAATTTGTGAAGCAATTCCATTGTTGGCTTTCGCAATATGGTATACGTCTCAATATAAGGCACATATTTTTTTTTATGAAAACAATGGTAAGCGACTTACCGCCCATGGACACCCCCAGCCTTTGCCACTGAATGGGCAATGTCAGTTACTTTGGTTCGGCTGCGGAGACTCCGAGCATTGCTTTACCCCAGGCGGGTATCTTCACTATAATAAGAGGTCATACAAACAGTACTGTTTCACGCTGGTATTCTGTGAGAGCTTGGTTTCACTTCGGACGAACCGGCTCAATTAGTACGTCAGCACATATAACAGTAGGACTCTCCCACTAGTGAACATGACACTCTTTCGGGTAGCTGCTGCTCTCTGTAGCCACGCAGAACTTCCAACGATTCTACGGGTTTTACCATAGATAAGTTTTAACAAAAACTGCTGAACGGATTTTAATGAAATTTTGCTATAATAAAGCTCATACGTCAGAATAAGATATAAGCTATGATTTGTACTGATACTATGTAAATTGGCCAAAATTATATTTTTTATATTGTAATTTTTGTAATCATATAATTATGAGACGCCTATTTTCCCACAGTCAAATTTCAAAACTTCCACGTACCCTGTAAAAGGTACATAAATTCTTTATTTATTTAAACGAGCTGTGAAGCTGAATTTTTTACTGTAAAAACATTCTCTCACAACCGTAAATTTTATCCTTACAATAATACCGGGTTAAGATAAATAATGTACACGTGTTGTTATTTAAAACTTGGTAAATAGACAACAGATGTGACTCTATGCGTCCAAATTGAAAATGGATGCTTGAAGATCAATATGTTTTCAACGTCAACTTGTTTTCTGTAAGTTTGAAATGCAGACTTCTTAACTTTCAATATGACTTTAAGATTTATCATTTTGCGAACTAGATTTTAGTTTATTATGGTCTCAAATGTATGTTTGAAAGGTGACTTAAAATAAATATGTTAGTTTATAAAGTAAGCCACCCTGACGCACTAATTGGGCCAGCGCGTTTGAAGTGATACGACGGGCTCACAGAATACTCAGCGTGAAACGGTACCCGTACTGTGTTTTGTTGAGTGAGTGAGGATATCACCACCTCTCTGTTAAATCAGCTGCCAGCAGTATTTCCAAACAAATACGACTTGGGGACCTTAAAAAAAAGAGCGTACATATTTCTTAAAGTCCAGCGACGCATCCACGGCTCTACAAAGGCAAGGCGTATCAATGGGCTGAAGAGCTGCTCGTTTGCCACCATTTCCATAAGAAAAAATTAGAGGCTTTTGAAATTATGTCGATTTAGCGGAGTAAAACGCCGACTACTAAACCAATTGATTAATTTTATGCTGAGAGTATTAAATCACCACTGCCCATGGACAATAACGACTTATTCCACAATTATCACCGCTAAAATGTTAAGCTAAACTTGGTTAGTTTCCTGTGTTTTCACACTCAAAGCTAAAACACAGCATAAATAGTATTTCAAGCTAGTATTATGTTAGGTGCTTAAACCTTTGTGAAATCTCACAAATATAAAAATTTCAAAACAAGCCTAATCAATACACCCATTATCGAGTTTCAGCAACCGAACGAAGCATTTCATTTATAATTAAACAGATGAATCAAAACGCTGACTCTTTGAAGGGAGTTTTGAGATTTTAATCACGCGCAAAGCCTGTTGAACTGGGAAGCCTTACGTTATCAGCGCTTTTGTTAGCGATTAAGTGGAGCTAACGTTCGGTTTGTCAAAACAGATTTAGGCCACAGTTGGCGGTCTTCGCGATCTGCCGTAATACTAAACCGCGCTAATGACCACACTTAATCTCTTAAGAATCTAATTTCTGGAATAATAAAACATTTCAGTTTATTACGAAAGGTAATATAGTAAATTACCTACGTAAGTTCAATTTTACTTTAATTTAAATTCAAGTTTAAAATAAATTATAATCTATTATTAGTCTAAATAAGACTCTTTTTCTCTTTGTCTGTCTAGACAAGAAGAAAAATAAGAATTAATAGTATATTTTATTGTATAGGAAGCAATGGGCGCAGGCGGGTCTCTTTTATGGTGAGAGATCTCGAAGCCCATGGACAATCTGTGCTTGGTTGTATTTCCGGCTGAAACGGTATAATTTCACGGACTTTAGAAATGTTTACCTATATGGTAGGACTGCGTCTTGCTGGTTTTCTCTGAGTCCTTTTTATCACTTCAAACGAGCCGGTCCAATTAGTCAGTATGGCTCTCCCATAGATGAGACAGTATTGAGACACTTGTCCGGCTATTCCAGCACTCACAAATTTCGAATAAATTATAATTTTTTATTTGGACCGGGGATCAAAATCGATACTTCACATTTCGTTGTAGGCTTGCCTTAAGTACGACTCACTAAATAAAGTTATGTTATTAAAATGTAATATTATTAGTACTTACTATAATTTAATAACCGTAATTAAAATGAAATGAAAGTAGAAACTATTGCATAAGAAAACATAAACTAAATAACGGAATTCGATATAGTTTCAGTGAAGTTTAGTTAGAGTCATTGAATACCTGATAGTGCATAGCAAACACTTACCTAATTTTTTTTTAAATCGAATGTCATATAAAGGCTCCTCCGTTCATGGACACCCCAATATATATTCAGTAAAACAAAGGGTATATTCTAAATATGTAAAAAGTATGTTAATAAATATGTAGATAATATTTTAAACCAGCTAAAAACAGCAATCCTAATAGATTTTAAACGTATTTCAGTTGGGTTTCAACATTCTTACATAAACTCATTCTTAAATAAATTTTAACAACTTAACTTATAATATTAGCTTTAATTGAACAGTGTTTTTAATATTATCTCTCTCTCACTTATTTGCTTTGCTTGCTGTGTAAACGAGACGTAACTATTAAAAAACATTTGATTTTAGTATTTCATGGGTATTTTATTTTTTGGAAGGTCTATTTGCTGCCGGCCATACAGCCATCACAGCTTCAGGTCTTTTGTGGCGCCGTGAATTTGATATTTAGCCGCGATTAGCGCAAGGGCGTTTCCAGCGAGACACGAACCTCGGCTTGAGCCGTCGCGGGCTCATGGGCCGCCTGAGCAGCCGGTTGGAAGCTCACTGGGGTGAGTCTGGCGATATAGCTAGGCTCTGGTCTCCATATCCGACGTAGGCGATTGTTATCGCGGTCCCTACCCATCTGAGTTTATGTTTTATAAGTACGTGTATTAACCGTGTATCGATTTTCAAGGAAAAAAATATTTGAGTGAGTAAAAGATATTTGAGAGAAGCAAAAAAGATTTCTAATTTTTTTTAAGTCGTTTACGGATAGAAAATCAGTGAAGGCGTATAGAGTGATTTAGATATAAAGAAGGTGGATTATTCCGTAATCTCGGAGGCCGATGCCCAGGCACGTCTGACTCGGAGGCTGCATTAAAGGTACATTAGTGGAAATCGTTTATTCTATACTGGGTACTATTGCGAGCGATAGGAAATCAATGACACCTTTCGACTTTATTATATATATATTATATATATTGAATTCTAATGAATTCAATATAAACTATAAATTGAAATAAAAAAATAAATAGAATCATATAATATGTATGTTCTCTTATGAACGTCACTTACAGAGGGTAGTATAACATAAATAAAACCAAAACATTTCTTAATATGTTCTGTCTCGTTTTTGTAAAAGCAAATGCACGTTAGCAAAAGCTCCGTGACTTAATGGTTTTAAAAGTGTACTAAGAAGCGAGAGGTATTGGGTTCGAATCCCGGTCCGGACAGTTATAATTTAATTTATAATATATTCAGTCTCTGAAAGTGGCCGGGTGAGTGTCTCAATACTGTCGCACTCGTGGAAGAGCTATGCCTATGCTGTCGCACTAATTGGGCCATCTCGTCCGAACTGACACCACTGGCTCACAGAATACTCAGCGTGAAACAGTTCTTGTACTGTGTTTTGCAGAATAAGTGAGAATATCGTGGGCCTTCCGCTTAAGTAGCATAAAAAGCCAGCAACACAGTCAATGTTCGGACTATGGCGCGGTTGTTTATTGGCGGCAGTGTTCTCTTACCATATAGGAGAACCACCTGCTCCGTTGTCCGCTTTACTATATTAAAAAAGAGTGACATAATATTAATGACATCTCTTCAACTTTCTTTTCAATACAAATTCCTTAAAATCTTGTTTATATAAATATAATGGCTGGATGACTAATAGCCTATCTCTATAATTATTATAATTTGTTAATTATAATTAGACACCTTTAAGTCATCCATGCGCTGTTTAAATTGTCCTACTTGGAGCGGAAAACGTTTAGGGAAAATAGATTTAGAGCACACTTGACAGGCATCGGCTAGTCTCAGCACAAAGCTATGAAAGCGGCTTACTATAGAGGCGGGATTAGGCCATAATCTGCAGCGGAACGGTTGACATATGCCTCAAGCGAACATCCCAGTTTACCAACTGCATAACTTTTCTATCACTATACATGATACTTGGTTATGATCTGCATTCGAAAAACTGAATTCGTTGTAAAAGAAACTAGCTTCCCATTGATTATTGTATTTTTAGAAACTATTATTTATTTCTTGAAATTCTTAGCGGAGGGGGTGCGACGATAAGTAAACATCACAAAACAGACTGTTTTGGACAACGAAACAGGTGCGTCTCATATATGGTAATAGAATACCACCATGCACGTACAAACCACGCCACAGCACCGCATTGGTTGTGTAGCCGGCTTTTTACTCCAATTAAGCGGCATTTTAAGGGCCAACGATATCCTCACTCACACAACGAATCACAGTAGAGGCACTGTTTCAAGTACAACAACTATTTCACGCTGAGTATTCTGTGAGCCCGTGGTATTTATTACTTCTGACGAGCACAATTAACGCGTCCACATATAATTCACCATGACTATCCGATGAGTGTATACAGTAACATAGCAAAATAATAAATATTATAAATAAATAAATACTATAATAGTTATATTATTAAAAAGTTAAGATAAGATACGTGATCCCATTCACCGAATGTATAGAAGCACGCTAGTAACTCCCTCAAGTTCGTAGGCCAAAGAAGGCAATACAGGTTGATCTAGACCCGTCCGACCGCTTCCTTACTGACTCTAGAACCGCTTTTACATGATTGCGCCCTTACTATAAATTTTTATTAGGTGATAATACCAAGTATTAGCGATTTGCTGATAGCAATTTAATGTTCTGTGACATTTTATGAAGGTTTTAACATTGTTTACGGTTGTTTCTTTATATATAATATTGTTAAAAGCATTTTGCTTACATTGTAGTAGCTAAGTTAATCTTCTAGCTGTGTCGCGAAATGTAACGGAAATTACGAATGTTCGTTAAAGCGGATGTAACGACAGTTAAACCTTATATACGAACTTGTATTGAGTCACTTAATTAACTCAATAATATTTGGGATTTATTACTGTTAATATGAAACAGTATGTTTTTGTTAATTAAATTTTAACTTCGTCGCTTCATTTATTCATTGGCTTAACCAATGTTTTACATATGTAAGAGTGTGACATGGTTTTTTTTATATCTTGGGGTATCAGTAAGGGTATAAAAATAGATTTACGTAGATTATTACACCAAGGTATCTGATAATAGGTACACAAAATTTCATAAGTAATAAAAGTATATTACCTTACGACATCGTTTAGTTGGACTGTGCGTGTCAACTGAAACAATAGAAAAATACAAATTAAATGTTTGATAAACGGCTTTAGAAATTACATTTTTATATACTTCCGTGTTTCGACTGTGTTTTTTTGATATACTTTATGTATATAATACATACGTTGATATATATGAGTAATGAAATAGACAGGTCTACTCTGTGGTAAGACGAATTAATAGAGCAGGCTTATCCGCAAAGATACGGCGGTCTTTGAAATTATAGTGTTTAAACGACTTAAAAAAACTGGCAACACAATCAAAGCGCGGCTTGTAAGGCGGTTGTCCATGAACGGCGGTGATCTCTTCCCATCAAGAACCCCCTTCGTTACCCGCTTTACTTTAAAAGGGTTATTGTAAAATGGTTATTCCAGGCGTGGACCAGTTTCACTGTTTTTGGTGCAATTATCGTTTTAACTAGACCAAATATCGTTCATTCATTTGCTTAAATTTAAAAACAACCTAGAAATGGTCATGTATATGTATGATCTTTGAATGAGGTGTGGTCATTGGTGAGGCCTTGTCCAATTGTTAGATAATTCACCCACATAAGGGTATTGACTGGCGATAAATGTCACATTACTCTTAATATAGCTAACTGACACTGTCAATTGGTACGGCGTGTGTATGAATTGGTACTAAACCAAAAAAGTCGACTACATACTCATACTCATACTAATACGGTACTCATATTTATTTTGTAAAGAATGTAACCATTGAATTATAGTAATTACGTTTATATATTTTTATTTGTCTGTATCATAGACCTTAAGGATAACTTGCTATCAATGGAATATGCTTAAGCATATGCTGTCTTTACTCACTCAACAAAAAGTGCAAATCAGATTTGCAAATTCAGATGAACGAGTTTTTAAGGACTCCGATATCCTCACTTATCAAAACATAGTAGAAGTACCAAGTACATCTATCATTTCACGGTGAGTATTCTGTTAGCCCGTTGTATCACTTCGATCGACCCGGCTAAATAGTGCGTTAGCGGAGGTTTCAACGTGGCTCTCCCATGGGGAAAATTTTATTATTGTGTTAGATATATTAGAAACATGATAAATTAATTAAATAATAAAAACCTTTTTTTTAAAACATTCCTACATAACCTACTCACACATATATTTTTTATGGAGACATTTATGGATTTTAAGATGAATCTCAAATGGTCTAATATTAATATATTAAAAAGCATGTGGGCTATAGCATACAATATTACCAGATGCGCCTTTAGAATTCAAGTAATACTGTATGAGCTGTGTTCAATACATCCTTTCTAGGAAATATAATATTATTATTGAAGAATAGACGATCGGATAGATGATGAAAGCAAGAATATTAAAAAGCTACTACAAATAGATCATTCTTTATATTTGTCCAAGATTTTCAATCAAGGAAATACAGTTTTCATAAGATATGATCAGATTTGCATAAAACATAAAAGAACTTGTGCGATTCTAATAGATTTATGATTTGTCTATATGTATGAAGTTATGTATAGTTTTAATGGATTTTTGTAAAAGTTTAAAATCGCCTACTCAATAATGATTTTGTATCATA
>DWCF01003290.1:0-20192 GCA_018230265.1 Delias oraia | reverse complement strand
CAGAGCTTTACTCACAATGAAGCCTTAACAATATAATAAAAATTTCATCACTTGTAAATTGTTAGCTAAGATGGCTCCTATAACCCCGCAAAGGCCCAAGCCGAGATTTGTATCTCGCAGGAGACGACCTTGCGCTAGTTGCGGCTTATAATCATATCCACGGCGTGCCTACGTCTCGCCCCAAAGACCGTGTTAAGCTGTAAAGTCCATATGTCCGGATGAAAAAATGCGCAGATTGTTGTAGATCTCTTACCGTCATAGGTGAGCGGCCTGCTCCGTTGTCTGCTATGCTATATAGAATAAATAACAAATATAGCCACAATTATATTATATAAATAATGTTTGAGGATTTTTTCTAGTAAAACTTTGGTGCACTATAAACTTTATCAGCAAATTACAGTTTGGCGTTTTATTATTCGATGTGAAATATGAGAGTTATTGTAAAGGTTTTTCTAATGTATTGATTTGTTAGGTCGTTGACTACGTATGAAGTTATTCAGTCATATTAATTTGCTTTGCGTTACTTACTTGAGTCATTACGCTAAATAAATTTGACCTTCTATACGCATTCTATATGCATCTTAGTTGTTTTAAATCAGTCAACATAAAAACCACTAGAATTCGTTTTTTTTTACAGAATCTAGAATTAAAATGAGTCGTTTAAAAGTTACGATTTAAAGGCGAGGCCTGGGAATGTCCTAAATAAAATTTGGCTGAAAATACATCTAAGGAATAAATTTTACACGCTTCGTCCGTGAAAATCACAATGCTTACTCTTATCAGATACACTACATTCTGAAATTCGAAGTTTTATTGTTTATTTTAACTCGTGTATGCTATTAATGCACTTATATTTAAATGTTGCGTTTCTTGAATATAAAATAGATAGAATATATATATGTTAGAACATATTCTGTTACTCGCGCTCATACGTAAAATATAGAAAAATATTGATTTTGATAAATTTTTCCGTATCCGATTAGTAACGGGGATTTTTTTGTACTTATGTGGATCACAGACGCAATTTGGTCACTATACTAAATATATACAATAATGTAATATGCGATTGTTATTTTTTTTATTCTATAGCGGGTCTCCTATATGCTAAGAGAACACTGCTGCCCATGAACAACCGCGCCACAGTCACTCACTCACTCAGCGAAACAGTACAAGTAATATTTCACGCTGGTATTCAGTGAATCTGTGGCATCATTTCGGACGAGCCTGCCCAATTAGTGCCTCAGCATGGCTCTCCCACGGGTGTGACGGTGTTGAAACACTCGCCCAGACCCTGTCCCTGCCCGGCTCTTTCAAATACCGAATAAATTAGAATATTTGTCACCTTTTTCGTTTTGGGGAAAAAATAATCTCTAGTTTAACTAGGTTAGCGCTGACAAAGACGTCTATATTATTTAGTAACACCTTTTATATTATGTATGTTATGGTGCATTGTTATAATAAAAAATTCGTCACTTATTGATAATAATTGATAGGTTATGTTTAGTCACTTATGATCACGCACGCATCACTTTCCGGAGATTAGGGCTACATGCATTGATTGCAGTTTTAGATTTAAATTAAATGAATCATAAAATTTAGCTTCTCCTATATATTTTTTAGGAGACCGGGTCCACTAAGGAACTGAAAAATAATAATATTAAATCGTTTCAGAAAAATACCCAGAGATCAAGAAACTGTACGGGTACGATCCAAACTTCAAATGGGTGGTGACTGGAATGGTGTTCACTCAGTTTGTGATGCTGCCACTGGTGCCTCACATGAGTTGGCCTGTGTTGCTCCTCGTCGCTTACTGCTTCGGTGGAGTCATCAACCATTCGCTCATGCTGGGTACGTCAATTTGCCAGTTTTGACGTTAACTAGTGTCCCTTACGCCTCGTTCACACGGCATTGTCCTGCACGTTTTGCAGTATTCGTCTTAACGTGAAACATATGCTGACGCACAAATTGTGCCGGCTCGTCCAAAGTGATACCACGGGCTCACAGAATACTCAGCGTGAAACGGTACTTGTGCTGGGTTTCGCAGAGTAAGTGAGTTCCTTAAAAGTGCCGCTTAAGCGGCGTAAAAAGCCGGCAACACAACCAATGCGCGGTCTGTGGCGCGGTTGTCCATGGGCGGCGGTGTTCTCTTACCATATAGGAGATCCACCTGCACCGTTGTCCGCTATACTATAAAAAAAGAATTATATTATGCAGGAATGGCCTGAGCTTTTTTCGTATCATCAGACGTTTAAAGATGATCAAATGCGACTCATTTCGGTGTTCCTCTGGGAGTTCTATGATAATTCATTTAAAAATATTATCACGGCATATCGGCTATACGTGATGCACATGGCGTGCAGATATATAATCCATCACAGAGATGATTAATTTTGGCAGGAAATTGCCGTTTCGCGATTAGATTGTTTACATGTTATAAACTGACTTAAATCGTTGATTTTGAATGAATGATGCGTTGTTCTCTGATAAGCTACGATTACTTAATCTTGTAAATTAATTGGAAATTTTTGAACAAGTTTATTTGAGCTTTTGTTCAATGTGTTCAAAGGTGGGCCGGGCCTCCTATATGTTAAGAGAACACCGCCGTCCATGAAAAACCGCGCCTTAATCCGCGCATTGGTTGTGTTGCCGGCTTTTTACGCAGCTTCAGCGGCACTTTTAAGGGCCTCCGTCATCCTCACTCACTCTGCGAAACCGAGTACATGAACCGTTTCACGCTGAGTATTATGTGTGCCCGTGGTATCACATCGAACTAGCCGGCCCAATAAGTGCGTCTGCATATACTTCAGCATGGCTCTCTCACGGATAATGTTATAATTGTCTGCTTAATATCAAGGTGAAAAAAAGTTACCCAGTAGATGACGTAACAAAATGGGTGTATGTGAATAGATATATAATGTAATATATAGGTGTAGGTTTAATATTCTATAACTACTTACTAGAAGACGGTATCTTCTAGTCATATATGTAATGTTATATAACATATTACACAGAACACTCAGCATGAAACGGAACTTTTACTGTGTTTCGCTGAGTGAGCTGGGATATCGAAGGCCCTTAAAAGTGCTGCTGAAGCGGCGTAAAAAGCCGGCAACCCAACCAATGCGCGGACTGCGGCGCGGTTGTTCAAGAGCGGCGGTGTTCTCTTACCAAATATACGAGACCCACCTGCTCTGTTGTGCGCTGTAGAATAAAAAAAAATATTATGTCATTCAATGTCATGTTATATTCATTAATAGTAAATTTTCCTATCTTTCTTATCTATCGGAGAAATTATATAATCGACGATAATTTTTATTGATTATCTTACAAAATATTGCAAATAAATCACTTTTTTTTAAATTATGATAACAGTTTTTGTAATGAATAGCCACTTTGAACGATCAAGGTTAAGCTCTGATTCTCCGAGTAATTTTAGTATATAACATATAGGAAGATATTAGACGTTTACATATTAGACAATTTTAAGATATAAAACGATGAAGAATATTCCTCACCGAAATTACGATGTACAAACATAGTAATATGATATGTTTTTGTTTCCAGCGATTCATGAAATAGCACACAGCTTAGCCTTCGGTTACAATAGGCCGCTACACAACAAATTATTCGGTTTCTTCGCGAATCTACCGATAGGCATACCTATATCTATCAGCTTTAAGAAGTATCACTTGGAGCACCATAGAGTAAGTGAAAATTGCATACTCTGTGAAATCAAATTTAAGACTCGGATATATAAATTATAATATGCTGCGTGATTTGCGTTTGACTAGATTTTTAAACAATTTCATGTATATCTCGAGAGACAAAAAAGGCTATAGGGGTTTATTTTGTAGAACGTTCGAGAACCTCGTAGCTAAGAGGTATTATAAGTCAAACAGGAAGCGAGAGATAACGGGTTCGAATGCCAGTCTGGATAATTATAATATATTCGATCTCTGGAAAACCTTGACGGTGGCCGGACGAGTGTCTTACTATTGTCGCACCCGTGGGAGAGCCATATGTTAACGCACTAATTGGGCCGGCTCGTCCGAAATCCGAAACGGTCTCTCGTATTTCGCTGAGAGAGTGAGGATATTGGATGCCCTTTACAATGTCGCTTACGCGGCGTGAAAAGCCGGCAACGCAACCAATGCGTGGACTGTGGGCCGTTGTCTATGAGCGGCTGTGTATTCTTATCTATACCATAAAAAATGTGAATTCTATATAGGTTTATAGTTATTTACATATACTGTGACTGAAAGATAATGTAAGTATCATAACTGTATTGTTTTAGTACCAAGGTGATGAAAAGATAGATGTGGATCTACCGACTTTATTGGAAGCAAAGTTATTCTGTACTACGGGTGGTAAGCTGGTATGGCTCTTCCTGCAGCCGTTCTTCTACTCACTGAGACCGCTCGTGGTGAGGCCGAAGCCCCCCACCCCAATGGAGGCCATCAACTTGATCTTACAAATCATGTTTGATATGATTGTTGTGAAGCTGTTTGGTAAGTCAACATTCTTCAAACATATACATATATACGTTAGGTACATAAAATACACACAAATAAATATTTTTTATTTATTTTATAGCGGACAACGGAGCAAGTGGGTCTCCTATATGGTAAGAGAACACCGCCGCCCATCAACAACCGCGCCACAGTCCGCGCATTGGTTGTGTTGCCGGTTCTTACCCTTTTAAGGGTCCCTGATATCTTCACGCACTCAGCGTAACACAATACAAGTACCGTTTCACGCTGACTATTCTGTGAGCCCGTGGTCGAAGGAACCGGCCCAATTAGTGCGTTAGCATATGCTTCAGCATGGCTCTCCCATGGGAGCGACAGTATAAAGACACTCGCCCGGTCACATACCTGCATTCAAATATTATTAATTATTGTTTACGTCTGAATATTGCACCTAAACTGCTAGGTTCAAATCGTAACAAAATATTTTTTCAGTTGGATAAAAAAGAAATAAAAGTGAATGTTAAGCAAATTTGAAGTATGCATACTTTTGAAAGTATTTGAAAGGCATTGTGTGTATGTGTCTAGTTTTTTAATGTCTGATGCTATCTCGTGTTTCAGGAGGGAAAGCACTAGCGTATCTCCTTATCGGATCTCTTCTAGCTATGGGCATACATCCGGTTGCTGGTAAGTTAAAATATACATAAGAACAATTCTTAAATTAATGATTGCGTTATTTAAACAAAATTGTTTAACGATATTGTTTTTAAACTTTACGTTTATTTATTAGTGCAATTTAACTATAAAATCTGAACGAAGTTTTTCCTTACGTTATAAGCCAACCTTGCTCACAATAATTAGCGTTAAATAGTTATACATGGAAACGGCGCTTCAATTGTGTTTCGCTGAGTGAGTGAGGATATCGAAGGCCCTTACAAATGTCCCTTAACCGGCGTAAAAAGCCGGCTACACAACCAATTCGTGGACAGTGGCGCGGTTGGTGATGGGCGGCAAATCTTGTCATAGAAGGGAGACCCACCTGCTACGTTGTCCGCTATACCATAAAAAATATCTACTGCACCGATTTAATAAAATGAATTTTCAGGGCATTTCATATCGGAGCATTACATGTTCAAGAAAGGCTTCGAAACGTATTCGTACTATGGTCCGTTGAATTGGATAACATTTAACGTGGGATACCACAATGAGCATCACGACTTTCCCGCTGTACCCGGCAGTAGGTTGCCCGAGGTGGGTTTTTATTTATTACCAATGCTTAGTGAACTTAACCTCTCGTGACCTTTGGAGAGTGAGCTCTCTCGACATATCACGTAACACTCAGCGTGAAACTGTACTTCTGTGTTTCGCATAGTGAGTGAGGATATCGGAGGCCTTTAAAAGTGCCATTTAAACAGCGTAAAAAACCGGCAACACAACTAATTCGTGGACTGTGGCTCGGTAGTTTATGGGCGGCGGTGTTCTCTTACCATAAAGGAGAACCACCTGCTCCATTGTACGCTATAGAAAAAAATGATCGCACATAATATATATGTTCTTTTTGTATAGTTAGTAGTTTCGGCAGACGTCATCCTGCCCGGTACTTACCGCGTCCAACTAACGTGACATTTTTTATTTTATTTTGGCCAATGGACACAATATCATTATAAATCCTAGCCTATGTGTTATTTTGATGTACGAGATATATTATTGCAAGACTCATTAAAAACGTTTCAGTAGTTTTTGCGTCATCTATACTTACAAATATTCTTGTTTATTATATTATTAAGATATAGTAAAGTAATACATAATAAAATATAGCATGATATAAAATATCTTGCGAACAATGGAGGAGGTTAGAAATTGTCTTTAGTTATTTTTTTATTTTAAACTTCATGGTCAGTCAGGAGAGGCCTGGTGGAGAAACTCAGAGTCACTTAGCGAGCTATGGAGAGGGCAATGCTCGGAGTCTCGCTGCGAGATAAAACCAAAAATTAGGTTATCCACAGACGAACAAAAGTAACCGACATTGCCCGCCGTGTTAGTAAGTTGAAGTGGCAATGGGCTTGCCACATCTCTCGACGAACCGACAACCGATGGGGAAGGAAGTTTCTCGAATGGCGACGCGTACCGGGAATCGCGGTGTGGGATGTCCCGCCACGCGCTGTAAAGACGATTTCAAGAAGGTCGCGGGCAACCGCTGGATGCAGATCGCAATATGTGGGCGTCTTTGGGGAAGGCCTATGTACAGAAGTGGACTTTAATATGCTGATAATATAAAAATATATTATACTGATTGCATATTGATAGTCTTTTTTAAAGAAATATTTCCTATTTTTCTGTATAGTTTGGCAATTGTTGCAATTAAATTTGAGTTTATTTTCATATTGTAATAGGGTTTTCAATATTGTTGAATATAATTATTGAGCTACAACACATGTAGTCTACCTAAAGAAAATCTCGAACAAAAATAAGATGAAATTTTCGCATGAGACACAAAAATTAATAATAATTAATAAATAAATAAATAGTTAGTCAAAATGTCGAGAAATCCGAGCGTTTTTTAATTTTATTAAATTAACTATCCTAATTTATTATTATTTTATATATATATTATTATTCTAAATTATTACAGGTGAAACGCATTGCGCCCGAGTTTTATGACAACCTGCCGCAACACAACAGCTGGTCGGGCGTTCTATGGGACTTCGTCACAGATCCCGACATTGGCCCATACGCTCGAATCAAACGAAAGAACCAAGGTTTGGACAGTTAGATGCTATGGATCGTTTCTGTATTACAAATTGTTGCATGTTCTAAGATTGTGTACAAGAATGTCAACACAATCACAGCTAGAGATTTATTCAATTTGACCGAAGTGCTGCTTAAATCATAGAGTTAACTCAAATTATGATGATGAGTTTAAATATATGCAGAGTCTAACTAGGGTTGAACGAATTTATTTACCATTGGTAAAATGCTTTTTTATCCAATTCTATAGAACCCTAGAAAAACTGATGTTGATATGATATTTTAGTTGGTTTAAGGTATTTATTTTTTTGTGTGATTAAATTTTTTCCAATTCAGGAATCATCAACTTAACATAATTTAATAGTGTCTTGTGCTGTCGTATTTCTAATTAAAAAAATAATAGTCCTTTGATTGTGATGCGAAAGAAATGTCAGATTGTTTTTGTGTTAAATTCGAAACTGTACGTCTTTGGTCCTTCGTTAATTTTTAGTTATCTAATTGTTATAAAGCCATTTATTTTTTTATTAATTTATCAAAAATATTTATGTCATACGGGTATATTTGATGTACACTCATACTCTAAATCGTGCTATATATAAAATGTTATATTATAAGGAAATATTGATAGTGATCAAAGTTTTAATGGTATATCTATGAAATCGCCGTTTAATACTGAAGATTTTAGCATTTTTTCTCTCATTTAAGGTATTTTTATTTAAACAAAGTTTTATCCTATAGTCTATACAGTTTTGTCTCATTTTATGCTAGACTAAATTATATTGTTCGAAGTTCTGCTCAGTTGGCGCTTATCATAAGTTTTCTGCGTGTAAGCTTTCGTTTGGCCTGGAGTAAGATTCTCTATGTGGTTCAATAAAAACATAAGGGATCCACGAATAGATTTTATTTGATTAATTTTGTAAATTGGATTAATATTGGTGTTAAGCTAATTTTTTGATATTTTTTTATGGTATACAACAGAGCAGGTTTATCCTCTATATGGTAAGAGAACGTCGCCGCGCGTGATTTTACGCCATTTAAGCGGCATTTTCAAGGGCCTCTGATAACCTCACTAACTCAGTCGAACACAGTAGAAGCAGCATTTCAAGTACAACTAGAATTTAACAGTGAGTATTCTTAGAGCCTGTAGTATCACTTAATTAGTGCGTCATAATATGGTTCAGCATGGCTCCCTCACGGATGCGACCGTATTAAGACACTCGCCCGGCCACTGTCAAGCTTCCAGCTTCCAGAGAACAAATAAATTAAATTATAATTGTCCGGACAGGAATTCGAACCCGAGGCTCTCAAAAAAGTTTGTTATACATCGTATTTCTCTATCGCTATGCATTCTTCGTTATATGCATACTTTAATAGCTGTTTTTTCTCGTGATGCATTCTTCTTGTTGAAATTGGGAAGTGGTTGAAACAAAAGGGCACGGTTCGTTCATTAATTGGAAAATGACAGCCAGCAGGTTTTATTTTTTTAAAAGTGGTAAGTAGGTACTTTACTTTTTTAAGTATGTACCACCTACCTTCGTAAAACGTCAATTTCATATTTAAACCTCACAATAATTGATCATTTTTGATTGTATTAGAAATATATTTAACGTACTCTAATATACTCTTTCTGATAAATGTTTGTAATATAACAGTGTTTTTGTTCATTGGAGATGTGAGTTCTGATATTATAAACCGTTTTATAAATATATATTCGTTTTATGAGCCAAAGATTCACATATGTTTTTGAAAAAAAAGGCCTTGTGATACATTCCCATAATAATTTACATAAAAATTCTGTGAGTGTCGATGTTATGATAATAATGCAAATTCCTTTTGTGCCTAAATAGATTTTGGAATGCTCTTTTGTATAGATATTAGTGTGACAGCAAGCTGACCGCAAGATTAGTTCTTCTTGCTGAATGCACTGACAGTTAAAAGTTGTTGTTGTATTAATTTTTACAATTGTCAATGAAAATTTGGTGCGTGCTAAGATGAGCGTTTCCTATTATTATTATTTTAACCGGAGAAGATATACTTGGCGGTGAACCGCTTAAAGCAGCTTTATTTACTATACCATTTCTATAAATGGACGGAACGTACGCACATAAAGGTGTCGATACTGTCTTTTTTTTCCAAATTAAATAAATAGGGTAACTTCCGCGCATGTAGCCCAAGCAACGTCATATTGTTTATTACTAATGTTATCAGATAATTCATTTATTGAGCTACTTACTTATCCAGTTCAAGTTGTAGTAAATAGTATATTTTTTATGGTATAGTGGAAAACGGAACAGGTAGATCTCCTGTATGTCCATGGACAACCGCGCCACATTTCGTGCATTGATTATGTTACCGGCTTTTTACGCGGCATTTTTTACGGCCTCACTCAACGAAACACAGTAGAAGTACAGTTTCACGCTGAATTCGGTGAGCCCGTGGTATCACTTCGGCATTATCTCAATATCCTAGTTTGGGGATCCATGTTTTATAGGGTCTATTATACTTGAGATCGTAATTTAAAAGAAAATTGTCAGGCATTGTTGAGGCATTTTCATTATTATGAAAATACCATTTAATGACCCTTTAAGCATCCCGTTATTATTTTTGTATTTTATTAATAGTTTAAATAATAATTTAATTCAATTGTTTATTTGGAAAAGTATTGCATTTATATGAGCTTAATCATAATATAATCGAATATCATATTAATCCTAGTGTTAAGTTTTAAACTTTGTTTGCTTGTTTAGGTTTTAGTCATGAAATATGGTCAGTGTTTGAATTGTCGGAGTCGTTTTTGTATCTTTTTGACGTTTAATCGTGATTCTCGAAGTACCCTTTCGTTGATATTTCTAGTATAGTGGCTGCGTTTGCGCATGATCTAATAGTATTATAGAAAAATATTTTGAAAATTTATTTTTATATCCAATCGTTTTCCCAATGCCATGGTGAGGTGCGATTTTTTTTTAATTTATTATTTATATCACTAAGTACTTGTAAAATAAGACTATATTTTATCTATGACACTGTAAAATATTGTCAGAGATAAAATAATTAAATGTTTAGAAAACTTCAAGCTGATTATTTTCAAATAATATATCGGATCATGTGGAACCGTTTCATGGGCCCGATTCATATGTATAATCTCATACTTCCCTATATTGGCCCGAAACAGCTTGTCGTAAGGTTAGAATAATGTACAAAGACCTGTGTTTCATACTGTTTATTTCTGTGAGTTGTTGTAATAAAATATATTTAAATATTTTTTTTAATTTTATTAAACACAGCAGTGGAGTGGGAAGTTCGAGGGGTGGGTGTGCAACGCACACACCGAACGGCGACTTATCTTTGATAGATCGGTGGCTCTTCAGCTCCCGCGTTATCTTGGGTACAGTTGCGTACATATTGTTTTAGTAATATGTAATAGTACTAAAATACCAAAAAATAAATTTTTTAAACTACAAGCCAGAAAAATGATTTAATACGTCAATTGTTACATTACGAAAACTCATTAATAAATTGAAGCAAATTAATGATACTATAGAACAACAAATACCGTTGCCAACTCCGTATAATTTAAATCTGCAGTAAATTAGAGAAAATTCGGGAGGACACTGCGGAAGCTGGCCAAAACGAATGATAATATTTTACATCAAATTATAAGTAATTTAAAACAAGAACAAAAACGTGCCTCGTGCTGCCATCCTCAACCTTCTACTTCGATATCCCACGATGACTTCATGGAAGGAATATCAACCTTGTCAGGTAATTTACTTTAAAATGTATGTACCTACCTTTAAGTAAGGTACATACTATTAACTAGTGTTTTATTATGTTGTTACTAAAGTACAAAAATACTAATATAACAAAAAAAGTGCCCAAATATGCACAGAGAATTCTGAGCCCAACTGTACACGTGCTCGGATTGCCCCCACTACTTTTGCCGAGCGATCTTAACTTATTATACGATCTATATGTATGTACCGACAAACAATTATTTTTGTATAAATAATTTAAGGTAGCCATTCAAGAGTAGTGTGAACACACGTGGGATATACAAAACAACTCCAGGATTCAACACCCGGAGAAAATATTTCAATCGTTAATAAAAACTAGTCGCAAAATTTACTATGCCTTCGCCAATTTATATGATCTTGGCTTATTTTATTAGATCCTTGTTTCTCATTAAACGTGATTTGCTATGAATCACTTGGAAGTTCACACGATCAGTCAAAAATAAATATGAAATAAGCATAAACTTTCAATAAAAAATATCGTTTATTGGACGGAATACATGTCTTATTGAAGTAAACTTTAAATTATTTACATACGGTAGAAGCTCTTTTTTTCGCAGGATATACATTTCGAATACAGAAAACTTGTGACAAATTTAAAAACAAATATATAAAAAAAATGGTCAACTCGGTTCACTGTATTAACCAGATTTTAAAATGCACAAATACAGGAACTGGGTGGCGTTTTGTACTACGACTAAGGAGCTTTTACTGTAGGTACACAACATGGATAATTTGTAATTTAAATTATAATTTAAACGTAACATTATATATAATACGCTAGGGTGCGTTCAATATTACATTACGCAATTTGGGAGGAGGTGGGGTCTCGTATTGCGGTCCGAAGCTCACCGGGGTGGACTTTGCGTCATATATCGGTCCTCGCCTCCGTTTCCGGCGAGGGCGGTTTTTAACGTGGTTCCTACACAGAACCCTACCATCTGATTTCTGAAGGATCTATTATAACGCATTACATATAAGTTTGTTTAAATAAAAATTGGAGAATTTTGAACTTTTGGGTAAAAATATTGGATGTAACTTAACGTTTAGGAAGGAGGGAGACAGGTACAGAAAAAAGTTAGCGCGTGTTATATTGGGGCGGGGGGGACTAAAAAATTGCGTTACGTAATATTCAACGTACCCAAATAGCCCCTGTTAATTTTATTTTAACACATGGTAGCCATTGTTGGACAATAGTCTACCCCAAATAATTACAAGCCGAACTAAGTCAAATAGACTATGGTAATCTGTATTAAAATGACTAAGTTCATTTATACCATATGAATATTGCCAAAAATTCTTGAAGACTAATCTTGTACACATTTTTATGGTAATAGAACTTTTCAGCCCGATTGGATGTTGGTTCTACGATCTACGTGAAACAAAGCTAAACTTTAGTAGAGGCCCTAGTGGTTATCAAATTTCGATTGTCTTTTGACAAAACCTATACATAATCTTATATCAATTAAGACACTAGTGTGTATTAGAATATATGGCAGTTATGTAAAAGGGATATAACATATATATATTCCCTATAAGGATGAATATTGACAGCCTTTGTTGGTCTGCCATAAGAACAATGTAATTATTCTCTATTAACAACGAAAAAGGCTAGTCCCTTGGATATCATTATATGAAGAATCTACTCCACGATTACATCTATAAAACATGCTTACAGAATATTTTTATTATTATTAAAAAATATTAATTCTAGGTTTGGTTAACTTAAACGTCTCCGCTTATCAAAACTGAAAAACCAGACATCATAAAATATCTATTTAAATTTTTTTTTAAATACCAATATCAGCTAAAAATGCCGAATTTATTGAAACCGGGCAATGATTATAGTTTTTTAAAACAACTGGACGGCATTATGTTACTAAATTAAAATACATATTAAAAAATTAAAAGACAATAATTAATCTGTCTTATAGGGTGAGATACAAGGTTAATCCGACCTGCATTCATATTTTCACACCAGACCGTTCGAGCGACCTCGAATGGTTATGTGCGTAACATGTCCCTCACAAACACACTAAACCTATTTAGTAATTGTAAACTTAAGCAACAGCTTTCTGTTTAAATATTACTTCATACTCAGGGTTGTATGGTAAGAACTCAAGGTATTATAAGTACGATCCTGAAACTAAAAAAGACCTCACAGAGGTGTAAATAGATTGCGTGCGTCCCTATGGAGACATCGACCGCATTTATGGCCAAACAGTGACTTGCATCTTAACCACGATACGCGCCAACGTATTCATCGAACCTTGTGCAACAATTTAACGAAAAATTTTCGTTAGATTTCATACAATTACAGCTACCTGCTACTTTTGTATGTTGCCAAAATTGAAATTCTACGGAGAACTGTTCGACGACATGGAGGATTAACTTTTATATAGCATAGCGGACAATGAAGCTGCTTGCTTCGTAGTTTGCTCCTTAATGGTAAGCTATGATAGGTATACAACTGCACGAAAATCCGCGCTTTCACTCAGCAAAACAATACAAGTTAGTACTTGTGAAATAGTTTTCACGCTAGGTATTCTGTAAGCATGTGGTATCACTCCATGCCACGGTCGGACAACTTAACCAACGTAAAAATATGGGTGCAGGTCGGCATACTTATCGAACACATATATCAGTCATATTTTATAAAACTTAATACTAACAAATGTAATTGCATTACTAATTACTTTACTCTAAAATCTAAATAATCATTGTGTTGTTTGTATTTAAAGATACCACTTTATAAGGCACACATGTAAATTACCTGAAACATACATACAAATATGTATGTAAATATCTTTAAATTGTTATTTTTGACTTGACTCCAGCCTTAAATAAGATAGTTTAGACAGGAGTTTCAAGGCTACCCTCATTTACATCACTAAGCATTGGCTCCATTTCGAGGGTAGGCTTGGTCTCATATCATATCTGAGAAGCTGGCATTGTCGAAACAGTGGAATGTGGAGTTGTGGGTCTTGAACCAGCTAGAGATGCATTCAAAGATGCCATAGTTCCCATCTGAAAGTAAGATTTATTAATTTATAGTGGCAGACAAAATTAATGTTTTACAGTAAAATTATAAGAATCATACTTAGAATATACCTAGTTGATACATAGAATTTTAAGACAGAAATAGACAACAATAAGTAGTCAAATAATGATAAAAAGTAATATGCCTGCTATATCTTTAAAGTTAAAAATAAATTATTAAAGCATTTTTATGTGATAGAAGTTAGTGTGGATTTAACAAAAAAATTAAATATAATTTTTCTATGGGAGCACATAGAAAAATTACATAAATTTTAACAATCAATGAAATTAAATCAAAACTTACCCGTAAATGTGCTAAATCCTCTAATTTAGTCAAATCAGACAATTCCAAATAAAGACTATAAACTAGTAGCCATCCATAGACGCCAGAAACAGTGAAAAGTATCCACATCAGACACATTAGTATGTTGTATGAAAAGATCATGTCATTTACTATTGAAGCAAAAATAAATGCCACTGTGCGAAACAAAATAAACACTCCGAATGCAAATAGCCAGGGCACTATGCGTTTTTCATGTTCCTGAAAGACAAACATTTTTGAAAATTTGTCAATATTAAAATACATAGTTACATGTATTTCAATATGTACACTAGTCAATGTTAAGTACATATTTGAGTATGGTAAGATAAATCAAAGACTCAAGTATGGTTGCAAAGTTATAAATAATTTAATTTTCATAAAATGTATACACAAACTTTATCCTAAGATATAGTAGAATAAAATATATCTAAGTTTATAATAATTAATCAACAAGGTATAGTAAATAGAAAACACTTACTTTTCTTAATGCAATAATTAAAATAATACTTGTAATCAATATTGCAACAGCCCCAATCCAAGAGAACAGAGAAAATACAATGAGCACATTACGAACTGAAAAGAAAATTTTATTGATAATGATACACTTTGAAACTTGCCACAATAAATATATATATATATAAATTTAAAAAAATTAATTACCTGGTGCACTGCCAACATAAACAAATTGATAGCTCATCACATAATATCCATAGTGGACTGAACCAGGCGTTGCCATTCCAAGACAATACAAATCAAATATACTCTGGCCAAATGTGAAAAGGGCTATAAACTGAAATAAAAAAATACTAAATTTATCAACACAATTTAACATCAAAATACAATTAAATAAATATTTGCCTCTTATTAGTAACACATTAAGTTTGAGAAGTAGTTTGTTTTAATATTTATACATACCACAGATAAAAATCCAACAAGCAATGAACCTCTTTGCAAATCCAAAACAAATGCATCATGGAGAATAGGTTTCTGATACCAGGCTACTCTTAAAGATTTAACAGACTTTGACGAACGCAAATTTGTGTTTGATCTAAAATATAATAGTTCAGTTTAAAAAATAACGACAAATATAAATAAACTCAATATAATAGAGCTTTTAGTTGGAATTGGTAATCGGGAAGGCATAGTGAGACGTGATACAGAAGCCCCAACGACGAAATGAAACAGCACAAGGAGCACTCTTTGACTTGCCCAGGGAACATAGGACTATACATCAATTAGGGAGTGGTCCAGAAAATAGCAAAATTATATATAAAAATAATACATACTTTCCCGTATAATGTGAATATACAGAAGGAGTAGACCGATACGTTGAAGGTGTTTTTTTCCCGTACATTATTTTTCAATATTTACTCCTAAAACACTCGGGTTACCGCCCTTGTTTACACGACGCGCAAACTGCAAACTCAACTAGGTTCTAGTTAACTGACACAGGATCTAAGTACTTTGGACATTAAATTCTTGACTTTAAGTGCATAATAAAAAGTAATATAATCAGATAAATTATATTACTTTCCTGTAAAAATGATCGTTACGGAACTACTAGACTACAACTTCGAACAATAAAAGTGAACTTTCTTGTTGACAGTCACATCAACAGATCGACAATGTCAGATGACTTAACATTGATTAATCTTTTGTTGATTAATATTTGAAATTGAGACTAATCCAGACAAAAAAAGACATAATGCTTTGGACTTAGAAACGCTCAAATTTTAATAAGGTAAAAAAGGGGTAGAGAAAGAAGGTAAACTTCCAAATTTATTTCACTACAAAAATTTATTTAAATTATTATTAGTTTGTGTGAGACATTAAATTTGTATATCTTGCTAATGAACTTTTTCTTCAATTGTGATAATATTATATTATCGAATAGCGAATATTCAATAGTGAAAAATAATTGATTTTATAGTTTTTTTATTATTATTCTATAGCAAACAATAAGGCAGGTGTGTCTCCTATATGGTAATAGAACACCGCCGCCCATGAACAACCGCGTCACAGTCCGACCATTGGTTGTGTTGCCGACTTTTTATGTCTCTTAAACGGCACTTATTGGGGTCTCCGATATCCTCACTCACTCTGCGAAACACAGTATAAGTATTTTTTTACGCTAAGTATTTTGTGAGCCGGTGATATCACTCGGACGAGTCGGTCCAATTAGGGCGTCGCTATATGCTTCAGCATAGGTCTCCCACGAGTTTTACTACGGGTAAAATAAAGTATAATAGGTAAAAATTTTAAATTAAAAAATTGTTTTTTTTTAAAGGGTTATTTGCTGCCGGTTATACACCCTTCACAACTTAACACGGCCTGTTGGGGCGCATAAAAATGGAACATTTGTCATAAACATAAGGTATAAAAATATGGTAAAGTAATAAAATTTAAAATTATATTGATATTTTCAACAAATGTACTTTTAGAATTCCAATAAAAATTACTAAAAATTAAACTTTTAGCACGCTCTCCAACTGAAACGTTTCTGAAAACTAGCTGACATAATTTATAAGCCACAACATCACGATTTAGTAGTACGGAACGTAGTCACGTAAAAATGGCTTCGTTGGTCAATGTTTTGCTGCGAAAATCCGCATATTTAAGTGCTACCAAAGGCTTGTTAAAAAATATTCCGGCTATTTATAATGTGAAGTGAGTTACCATGATCTTGACACCACTATATCATCTCAATTAATCTCGTACAAGTAATTTAAAAATTATGTAACTATTAGGTTACCTTATCTGCGTAATATTGTTTATATTGAAAAAAAATAAAAACTATAATAAACATGAATTAAAAGTTTATTAGAATAATTTATAATTCAACGTATACTAAACTCAAATTGTTTTTAGCCAAGATCGCAAAGGCCACAGATGGCTACCGGATCCAACATTTATCAAACAATTTGAAGGCCCTGTTTTATTTGCAGACGAATTAGGAGTTCCACTTGCCCATCCACCTTACCATGGTTAGCTATTTTTTTTAAAAACATATTTCGATGTTATAAGTTGGCCTTTTTATAATTTTGCGTTAGTATGTTTATTATATTTCTGTATGAAATATATTGAATCTTTTCCAAATATTCTTTATAACATTAAAATTGCAGGTGTTGTTACACCAACGGAGAAACAAGTAAAGAACATGATTATAAACTTTGGTCCTCAGCACCCAGCTGCTCATGGAGTACTTCGTCTTGTGTTGGAATTAGATGGAGAGGTATAGAACAACTTACTATATGGGGAATTGTAATTATTTACTACCCAAAGAAAAAAATTGGTTACATATACATTATAATAATTATTAAATAAGATATCTACATTATGAATAAAAGAATATTTTCAATTTCAGACAGTAAGAGGTGCAGATCCTCATATAGGTCTTCTTCACCGTGGTACAGAGAAATTGATTGAATACAAAACATACACACAAGCATTGCCATACTTCGACAGATTAGATTATGTATCCATGATGTGTAATGAACAATGTTATAGTTTGGCAGTTGAAAAATTACTTAATATTGATATTCCACTAAGAGCAAAATATATAAGAAGTGAGTGATATTATAAATTAATATACCTTTCTAATTCTTGAAGAATCTAAGAATTAGTCTTGTCAGAAACGCTAGGAGTTACGGACCTATGAGTAATCCCTACAAGTGATTCTTAAACAACTGGTCTTCTTATCACTACCCACCAATGACGCCCACTGGCAATGAGATCCACAGATGATGATAATGGATGTCATCATTATCTGACATGTATACATTTATAGAATTTTCACAATTAATAATCCAATACCTATTGATTAACTAAATAAATTACTCTACAAAAATCAATAATTTTAGCTCTATTTGCGGAAATAACCCGTATTTTAAACCATATAATGGCTGTGGGAACACACGCCTTGGATGTGGGAGCACTTACACCATTCTTCTGGCTATTCGAGGAGCGAGAGAAAATGATGGAATTTTATGAAAGGGTCAGTGGGGCAAGAATGCACGCAGCCTATATTAGACCCGGTGGAGTGTCTTTGGTAAGTATCTATAAAATAATACCAGTACTTTTTAATTATCTCTACAAAAAGGCTATTTATTATGATTGACAAATTTTAATTGGTCATGATTAATCGTTTTATTCATTTGGCATTATTTTTTAATATTAATTATCATGTTTGCATGCTGTTTTTGTTTGCTATCTTGGTGTACATGTAGTTGTTGCCTATGTATGTTTGTGTATGATATATACACAATTTCCAATTTCAAAACCATTTATTCAATAGGCTCCATAAAGGGCACTATGGCAAGTTGATGTACAACAGTAAAGTTACCATTGGTTTGGAAGATATACCTCTACGAGAAGAACCAACAAGAAATTCATAGGGTTTAATTTTTTAAATCGCCAAGTATACAATAGTTGGTTTATGTATATGTTGTTGGCTATTTTATATTATACATTCGCACATGTTATTTCTTCCAGGACATGCCTCTCGGTCTGATGGACGACATATACGAGTTTGCAAGCAAATTCGCCGAACGTTTGGACGAAGTTGAAGATGTCCTAACCACAAACAGAATTTGGGTGCAGCGAACTAAAGATATTGGTATTGTGACCGCACAAGACGCGCTCAACTATGGATTCAGGTAATATATGTATTTAAATGCGAAACGTCTTCACAATATAATTAATCGTAGCCTATGTTTTATTCTGATGTATACCTATAGCAGTTTTTGCGTGAAAGAGTAACAAACATCCATTCATACATATTTAAAAACTTTCGCGTTTATAAGTTTTGTAAGGAGTGCTGCCTAACAGAAACGAAAACCTGTTATGATTACTAATAGGTATGTATTAGAAATAAATAAATACATATACTAAATAAAATTAATATAAACTTCACGTATATAAATTAATTATGAAAACCAAAGTTACAAATAAATATTTTGTTAAAATGCTCAAACTAATTTAAATATTTAATTATACATATTACATCTTTCAATTATTTAAAAATAATTTGAAATGATGCTGGAAAAAATGTGAAAAATCCATCTTTTTTTAGTTTTCCCGCATGCTTTAGATTATGCATAAGAATAAAAATTTAGTAGTTAAAATATTAATTAAGAGTTGTTTGTTTTGCAGCGGTGTGATGCTTCGCGGGTCAGGCATCAAATGGGACCTTCGCAAGACTCAGCCCTACGATGCATACGATCTTGTCGAGTTTGATGTACCCATTGGTACCCAAGGAGATTGTTACGATAGGTATGTGAAAATATTAATGAATTTAATATGTATCAATTTAATTTTAAAAAATTGGGGAATTTATTTCGAATTTAAAAGAACTAATTAATAAAGAAAGTTAATATTCTATATTTATTTTTAGTGCGTCCTACCTGAACCAATTATGAAACCTTTCCTTCCAGTAATCTTACCATTAGAAAAATGTCATGTAACTTTTTGTTGCGATACTGGTTTGAAATTCTAGCGAAATAAAATTAATATTATGTCGTGAAGCGCTTGCTTAGAATTGCGCTTCCCCAAATCATCCCTTGGGTTTCGTAAGTGGCTACTAACGGACAGACCGGAAGGCGGGCAGCAGCGTCCTCCGCGGACTATATAACTAAACTTCAATCGCCAACATGCCTGCCAAGCGTGGTGATTATGCAGCGCAGCGTGGGACGTTCACCCACAAGTTGGACAGACTATCTTATAAAGGTCGCCTCCGACAGATATGCATAGAGGGGTGCGAATACACATATACATTATTTATACTATAGTTTTGTCTACTGTCTACTAGAACTATTAATAAACAAACTT